>APFE031521513.1:3803-19661 GCA_000404065.3 Pinus taeda | reverse complement strand
ATATATAAAATAGCAAAAGAACTTCTGAATGTCTCAGACCTCAGCTTCACCAGGCACGTACCAAGCATGAATTGAAAAAATTTCTAATGTTTTTGGGCCAATATTTAAGCTATATCACTAATGAATTAAACCAATTTCTGATACGTCTAAATATCAACAAAGAAAAAACCTCAAGAGAGGGAACTTCCTATACCCAAATCGCAAAGGTAAATAATAAATGTAAAACAAACCTTAAAAATGATTCACGAAGAGGTTTGCAAGTTCATAAAGAAATGATGAAAAAGGTTTCTCCCTCTGTTATGCTACAGTTCCAGAAAATATAGAAAGACGTAGTAGTATCTCCATCCATCGCCAACAACTTTAGCACCAAAAAAGTTTCATGCCTCTGTTCTGATACCCCAGAGATGTTTGTGATTTGTTAATCTATATTTAATATTAGTCTTTATAATTCTGTGTTTATACTTATGTGATCTATAATTCTTAGAAAGAATTTTTCAAAGAAAAATCACATTAAATATTTTCTTGGAGTCAATGTTTCGAACCCTCCACTATGGTTCATGAGAAATATATATATATTCTAAATTAAGTTTACATTTAGATAAAAATAATATAAAATTTGTTTCCCTAATCATTAGCACTAAATTAATAAACCAAATTTTCCAATAATTTATTTATATAAAAAAATATAACCATTTTTAATTAACAATTCTCTCTTGTCTATGTCAATATCTATCCATCCAAATCATGAATTCATCCAGCGCAAAGGGAGATCAAATTTCTCCAACTATGCACCTCTTTCGTGTTTTGCACTCTTTGATTCCTCTCGGGGTTGGCTAGATTCATGGCTAACATTGATTTACACTAATATATATATACCATGTATCATCTCCATTAATTCTATCCGTGTTTGCTAGATTCGTGGTTAACATAGGTTTACACTAATATATATGTACCATGTATCATCTCCATTAATTCCTATTGGGGTTTGCTAGATTCATGGTTAACATAGATTTACACTAATATATATGTACCATGTATCATCTCCATTACTTCCTATCGGGGTTTGCTAGATTCATTGTTAACATAGATTTACACTAATATATATGTACCATGTATCATTTCCATTAATTCCTATCGTGGTTTGCTAGATTCATGGTTAACATAGATTTACGTTAATATATATGTACGATGTATCATCTCCATTAATTCCTATCGAGGTTTTCTAGATTCATGGTTAACATAGATTTACACTAATATATATGTACCGTGTATCATCTCCATTGCTCACCCTGAACAAAAATTGCACATCTCCTTCCTTCATTCTCAACAACACTAATAAAATATTTACACCAAACAATTCTTAGTGAAATTGCAGTTTTTCCTTATCAAAATTGCATAATTGAATCTTGAAAGGATTGTGTAAACTACTCAATATTTTCGTTATTAATATATTTCTTAATAAACATCTCTCTCATGTTGGGAAATAACTATCACGTGCCTCACTCTTTCTCTAATATTGAAATATATTACTTAGCTGTGAGTATTCTCTAATATCGAAATATATTACTTAATCGTGAGTATTGAAATATTTTATTTATAGTTCATATTGAAATCTTTCTTGTTATTAATATTTTTCAAATAGACTTTATATTTTCTATGAATTTAATGAGTTACTTACCTCTTTGATTAAGAGGTAATAGAAAACTCTCTCTCTCTCTCTCTACACACAAAATTTATGTTGGACATGAAAATAGTTTACTAACTCAGATCCAGCTTAAGCATGCAACTATAATTAAATCTTTCGATTTAAGTTGGCCATTGAAATATCCTACTAATATACATCGAAGCATGTATCTAGGGATCAAATCCTTTGAGGTGCAAACCACTTTTAAAATACAAAACATGAAATAATATTTGAGCCTCTAGAGATTTGATCCCTTAAACCTACATTTGGATACTATTTAACCTTCCATATTGTAATATTTTATTTATGATCTACATTTCATTTTTAATTATTATTAATAGTTTTCAAATTCCACATTAATTTTATATTAGAAATCAATTAAGTACACATCTCCCTCTTATTATGAAGTACTTTGATTTTGTTTCTTTCAATATTTGTCTTTTATTTTTTTCTCTTTAAGCATTAAAATATTTTATTATGGTCAACATTAAACTTCTTATTTTTATTTAGTTTAAAAATATACACGAATTTTGATATTGAAATAAATTACTTAGTATGGATGCTCAAATAGCATTTTTAACTGTTCTATCTAAATATTCTTAAAAATTAGAAGTATTATATATCTTCACCACACTTAAAAGTAAAAATACAACATTCTTCACTTTTGATTGCTCTACTTTTCTATAAAGTTGACTACAGTGAGAGGCCTTCTCCAACCCAATATAGTAGGGATGTTATAATCTCCTCTAAACATTTTGACTCAATAAAAAAAAAGTAAAAATGACTGCGATAAATAAAAACAACTTCAAATTAGTCCACGAGACTTTGAATTGACACTAAAGTGATACTCTATTAGGGCACTTTAGGGTTAACACTATGAAAATGTGAGATCATCATTCAATACATTAAAAGACTAAAAGAAACCACAATTATATCATATGACCATTGATCTCCTTGAATTAAGTACCACTATGTTGGATAGAGGTGATTCAAAATGGATATGTTCTAATATGATGTTCCATCACCCTTCATGAACTCTTGAAAAACATGCTTCTTTCTACTATTAAAGGATGAAGCATCACCTCCTCTCTCATGTGTCTCCCTCTCTATTTATGGCATCCCCTCAATCCCCTTCCTCATTCCCTATCAAAGACTTGAGAAACCCTCCCATGCTATACTCTTCTCCCTTGCCAACCTCTATGCTAATTTTTCCTCTTCCCTCGTCCTGTGACACCCCCACATAAAAAAAAAGAAATAAAAAATATAATTTACCTAATTAATCCTTAGTTATAAATAAATAATTAATTGTGCCACTTTCTACATATATCTATATATATATATATATATATATAATATATATATATATATATATATATTTCATTTGGACTACATTGTAATATTTATCCAAGCTAGGTGATGATCATAAAGTTGATATAAGGTATGCTTCGCAAACTCTAATCACATGAATCAACAATGAACTATGGTGCATGTTTTGATATTAACCAAGGTCTTATGAACCCTCTAAAACGTGTTCCACCTCACACCACATAGAAATTACTCATCCAGGGATCCCGGAAAGATCCATGCCAGAGCAAGACTTTGGGATTATTTTTGAGTCAACGGCCAGGATCTATGGTAAACGTTTAGATGGTGGAGATGCACGTAAGAGCATTAGAGGGTAATTTCCTCCTACTCGTGGGTCACTAAAACCCTCATTCTAATCCCCTATCGTCGTCGAACACTGCTCTACAAGTTCTTTAGGGTTTGGTAGTTTCTCCTCACAATTTCACTCCCATCTCACTCCAATTTACCTCTACGGCTCGAATCTTCAGAGTGAAATCCAATGGCAACCATAATAACTCACTACAAACCCTTATCCGTTAGTAAGCTTCATTTCTCTTCATCCTTTTCACCTTCATGCATAGTTTGGAAAATTTTCTCTCTTTGAGGTGTAACACCATGGATTCTGTTTGATAAAGCAGGGAGAAAGGTTGGTGTTCCCTTAGTAACAAGCTTATATGCATTCGTGTGACCCATATTCCTCCAAACATGGTTTGTACAGGTGGGTTTTAGGTTGTAGAAACACTACCATTTTAACTAGCTCGTTGCTTCTCCATGCAGGTGAAGCTTTGTTACTAGTAACAATCCACTGAGACGAGCACGAACCAGTTACTACCCTACCACTCTGCCCATCTCTTCTCAGACTCTCAAGTGTGGTCATTATTGAGACTGCTTGATGAGGGTTTTTGATTAATGGTTTTTACTTATTTTTGTAAACTTCTCTAAGGTTAAATGGGCTTCATAGATAAAACTAATGTATGTAAAGTGATATCTCATTTAATGGAAATCTGAAAGAATTATTTTCCATATTTATGAGTCATAAAACAACCTCATAAGGCCTGCTTTCGTCTGCAGGAATTTTGTAAATTTATTTCCTAAGCCTTAAACTCTTTAGAGGAACTTTTATCAGTATTTTTCTTTGAATTTTCATCTACTGTAAGAAACAATGTTGACCTTGTCTGTAATCTCTTTTTAAGTCGTTTAATTTCAATTTCACTACTATATCTCTCCTTTTGATTGGATGGTTTATGCTCAGAAACGTTGTTATTCTTAAAGGAGCATTGTAACTCCTTGACCACTTTTTGTTTATTCTGTGGGCTTAATTAAATTTTATTTACGATGAATGTACACTTAAAATATTATTCATATAGAAGGTACTTGAACCCCTTTATTTTTTGACTACTGCACCCACACACAGTTTCTGGATTATATATTTTCCTGTAAAAGTCAAATTCACTTATTATATGCCTCTCAGAATAGGGATTGTTCCCTGGATGTTGTTCAACAACTAGCTTAGAACTAAACAAAACTCTCATAGGGTATTCTAGAACTTTTGATGTTAAGTTGTTTAATATATATATACTATGTTACACAACTAGTATTCCACATTCTGTGACACTTCATGCATAATTTACTTTACTAAGTTTCAACACAACCATACACTTTTTTTCATTAATAATATCCTACTATTAGTTCCTTCAGTAAGAAACACAATTATATATTTTATCCACCATGTCGTGTTGCCATAAAATATCACAGTCATGTATTTTTTCCATAATATCCTACTACTATTTTCTACATAAAAATAACACAGTCATGTATTTTTTCCATAATATTCTACTACTAATTTCTATAGAAAAATAACACAGTCATGTATTTTGTTTATAGTATTTTGTTGCTAATTTCTACAGAAAGATAACACAATGATGTCAATTCCTATAGGAAATTAACATAGGGTTTCTTTGTTCTTATATAATTCTAAATGTTCTTAAACTTACAAGCATATGTACCAAATTATAAGCACTTATTTATTCTCGAAGTGGTGCTCGACAAGATTACAAAAAGGAGAATGCTTCCCACAACCTATGAGAATGAGATTCACACCTTTAACTCTTCTCGAACCAATTCCGTGCTCAAAATAGTGAGACTAACTTGTTTCTTGACCACCTGGTCCCAACCAGCTTTAGTCTCTCACAATTTACTGAGTTCCACTGGCTACCCAGCTTGAGAACTCAAATCTGGTTTGCTTCTTCATGTCCTATCAAGCTCAAGAAAACCAAAATAACAATGTCCTCTGTGTTCCTTCTATATGCCCCAGGTTGCCAATACCCTCTTGGCCTCCCAAGATTTTCCTTTTCCTAGAGAGAGGAATCATGCGACTAACTTCCAACCCTTAACTATCTGAACTGTTTGCACACGATAATCCTATCTCACATCCATCCATTCCATAATCTTGTAGGAAACCCTTCCTAAACGTTTTGCAAAAATACATCTGTTTATTTATATACAAAACATTCACAATTTCTAACGAGTCTTTTACAACAGTAGAAAAAATAATACTACGAACTATCGCCATAATTGGGGGATATCATGGGTCCCCTCTTATCTGATCCAAGGGATAAAAGATTTGCTGAAAATTGAAAGTACACAAAATATCTCAAAACAAATGTGAAATATTATATCTCATCCGTCTTATTCAAACAACTCTTGAATCACCCGAATCTGACATAATATGTAAAAGTTATCATGTTATAAAGTTTTTGTCAAATAACCAAAAACTCAACTTGCAGGGCTGATCGGGTTGCTAAACGGGAAGACAGTGCAATGACACGGCGCTGATGTTAGTGGGCTAACTCGATAGGTATAGTGGTGAAACAGGTCGATCTTGTGCTGACACGTGATAGGTCATACAGGTTGAATTGGTGGATTGTGATTGGTTGGTGAATTTTAGTTCATCCAATTAGGAGGCACTTTGTAGCCCTTTATTTTCAAGTAGAATTGTTTTTTGGGGTTAATAGACCTATTAGTATTCAACCTCGTAGCCTCTGACACAAAAACCACACAACTTACTATTGGACCACATATCTTACTTGTTCTCTCTCTCTCTCTCTCTGTATATATATATATATATATATATATATATATATATATATATATATATATATATATATGGAGGAAATATATTTAAAATGGAGTGGGTTTGGTGTTGACCGGGGCGGGGAACATGACCCCAACCCCAGTCATATCGCATATGACATGCCCACAGTGTAAGGTGGAGGGACCGAGCAGTTAGATCGGCCTCCGATTCCATTCATCCTACAAGACCGAGTGTAGGGCTAACAATGGAGGGGTTGGCTTGTGGCGTCGAGCCCATGGCCATATGGCCTATAATGTGACCAAGTGTGATAGATCTCGTACGTGCATGGCCTCTAGCCTGCACCCTTGGCCATATTGTGTGCCACATGACTGTGTAAAAGAGAAGCATTTAGGTGTGGGTGCCCATTTAAGGGTCCTACATTTTGCACCAATTTCAGTGAAAATTCGGTCGTACCCACGTGAAATTATCATCTTGGGGATATGCGGAAGAAGGAAAACATTGTCTGTGTTTGCTAGTTTTGGTGATTTTATAGGACATATAATAGAGGAATGGAGAGCAACACGTACCTCGGCCATTTTTTAACCTTTTTGAGCCCAAAAAGAGCCTATACAAGGGTTTTTGGGTGTTCTTGATACAACTAAAACATTGTTTTGTGATTTGAGCATTGTATTTGATGTAATTTTCATTTTGAGCATATAATATAAAGTGTCAACATTGGAAGCTCGACCTCAAGATGTAGCCCTGGAGGGCTGAACTCTGTCATCAAATTGTTGTTTTGTGATGCTTCATGTTTTCTATTTTTCTCTCATTATATTTTCAAAACTTAACTAAAAATACTAAGTTTATGTGCTTCTGCAATTTTGATCCATTTCGCACAAGAAATAAACTAGCTTGCAACCGTTTTCAAGAAACCTTCGAATTTTTAATTGCAAATACGTTTGCTATCAGAGTATGATTGTTTTGAAGGTTTGACTATTGTTGCAAGTGTTTATTAATTATTACAAGGTCTAAATTAAGGAGAAGAGAAGGAGTTCTTGAAGAACCAAACCCTAAATTGGTTCGAGGAGGTCACAAAATCCAAGAAGGACACCAGTCATGGTACATGAAGAAGGAAATGAGATGATGTCTAAGGAGAGAGAGCTTTTAGAATGGCTTTCTATGACATGCCAGAGATGGTAAAAGTGTTTTACAATGAAAGGACATCAAGTTTTGCAATGAGATAGTTCAAACCATCCGAAAGGTAATGGTGGTGATCGGAGCAATCCTCTATTTCCTCCACCACCTCCTCCTTGACCTTCATCTTCACCACACTTAAAAGTAAAAATATAACATTCTTCATTTTTTATTGCTCTACTTTTCTATAAAGTTGACTGCGGTGATAGGCCTTCTCCAACCCAGTATAGTAGGGATGTTATAATATCCTCTAAACATTTGACTCAATTAGAATAAAATAAAAATGGCTCTATGATAAATAGAAACAACTTCAAATTAGTCCACGAGACTTTGAATTGACACTGAAGTGATACTCTAGTAGCGCACTCTAGGGTTAACACTAGGGAAATGTGAGATCATCATTCAATACATGAAAAGACTAAAAAAACTCACAATTATATCATTGATATCCTTCAATTAAGTACCACTATCTTGGATAGAGGTGATTCAAAATGGATATGTTCTAAGGTGATGTTCCATCACCCTTCATGAACCCTTGACAAACATACTTATTTCTACTGTTAAATGATGAAGCATCACCTCCTCTCTCATGTGTCTCCCTCTCTATTTATGCCATTCCCCCAATCCCCTTCCTCATTCCCCGTCAAATCCTTAAGATTCCCTCCCATGCTATACTCTTCTCCCTTGCCAACCTCTATGCTAATTTTGCTTCTTCCCTCGTCCTGTGATGACCCCACATAAAAAGTAAAATAAAAAAACCATTTACCTAATTAATCCTTACTTATAAATAAATAATTAACTGTGATGCTTTGTACATACACATCATATAACATGGTGTGTATATATATATATATATTGTTTTTTCGCTTGGACTACATTGTAATATTTATCCAAGGTAGGCAATGATCATAAAGTTGATATAAGGTATGTATCACAAACTCTAATTACATGACTCAACAATGGACTATGGTGCATCCCGTGCTATTAACCCACGTCTTACAAACCGTCTACAAATTGCTCCACCTCACACCGCATAGAAATTACTCATCTTGGGACCCTAGAAATATCAACACTAGAGAAATACTTTGGGATTGTTGCCGAGTCAATGGTTAGGATCTATGGTAAACGTTTGGCTGGTGGAGATGCACATAAGAGAATTAGAGGGTAATTTCATCACACTAGCGGGTCACCGAAGCCCTCATTCTCATCGTCTACCATCGTCAACCGTTGTTCTGCAAGTTCTCTACGGTTTGGAAGTTTCACCTCATGATTTCACTCCCATCTCACTTCAATTTACCTTTGCGGCTCGAATCTTCAGAGATAAATCCAATGGCACCCATAATAACTCACTACAAACCCTTATCCATTAGTAGACTTCATTTCTCTTTTTCCTTTTCACCTTCATGCATAGTTTGGAAAATTTTCTCTCTTTGAGGTGTAACACCATGGATTCTATTTGATAAAGTAGAGAGAAACATTGGTGTTCCCTTGGCAAGAAGATTTTTTTCATTTGCGTAACCCATATTTCACCCACGGCGGTTTGTACAGGTGGGTTTTTGGTTATAACAATGCTACCATTTTCTTTATACATTCAAGGTTTCCTTGTTTAACTAGATTGTTGCTTCTCCATGCATGTGAAGCTTTCCTACTAGTAACAATCCACCGAGATGAGCACTAACCGGTTACTACCCTACCACTCTACCCAGCTCCTCATAGACTCCCATGTGTGGTCATTCTCGAGACTGTCGGATGAGGGTTTTTGATTCAGTGTTTTTACTTGTTTTTGTAAACTTTTGTAAGGTTAAATGGGATTCATAGATAAAAGTGGTGTATGTAAAATGGTATATCATTTGATGGAAATACGAAATACTTATTTTCCATATTTATGAGTCACAAAACAACCTTATAAGGCCTTCTTTCGTCTACAGGAATTTTGTAAATTTATTTCCTAAGTCTTAGACTCCTTAGAGGAACTTTTATCAATATTTTTCTTTCTATTTTCATCTATTGGAAGAAACAATCACGGCCTTGATTGCAGTCTCTTTTTAAGTTGCTTAATTTCAATTTAACTACTATATCTCTCCTTTTGATTAGATGGTTTATACTCAGAAATGTTGTTATTCTTAAAGGAGTATTGTAACCCCTTGACCACTTTTTGTTTATTTTGTGGGCTTAATTACATTTTCTTTATGATGAATGTACACGTATAATATCATTCTTATAGAAGGTACTTGAACCCCTTGGTTTTTAGACTACTACACCCACACACAGTTTCTGGATTATATATGTTCCTGTAAAAGTAAGATTCACTTATTATATGCCTCTCAAAATAGGGATTGTTCCCTAGATGTTGTTCAACAACTAGCATGGAACTAAACCAAACTCTCACAAGGTATATTGGAACTTTTGATGTTAACTTGTTTAATATATATACTATGTTACACAACTAGCATTCCACATTCTTTGAAACTTCATGTGTAAATTACTTTACCAATTTTTACCAAAACCATACACTTTTTTTCATTAACAATATCCTATTATTAGTTCCCTTAGTAAGCAACACAATTATATATTTTATCCACTATGTCATGCTGCGAAAAAATAACATAGTCATGTATTTTGTCAATAATGTTATGCTACTATTTTCTACAAAGAAATAACACAGTCATGTACTTTTTCCATAATATTCTTCTGCTAATTTCTACAGAAAAATAACACAGTCATGTCAATTCCTACAGGAAATTAACATAGGGTTTCTTTTTTCTTATATAATTATAATGTTCGTAAGATTACGAGCAGATGTACCGAATTATAAGCACTTATTTATTCACAAAGTGGTCCACCACAACATTATAGAAAGGAGAATGCTTCTCCCAACCTATGAGAACCAGATCCACACCTCGTACTCCCCCCAAGAAAATTTCACTCTCAAAACAGTGAGACTAACTTTTCTCCTAACCACCTGGCCCCAACCAGCTTTAGTCTTTGATGAGCTACTGAGTTCCACTGGCTACCTAGCTTGAGAGCTCAAATCTAGTTTGCTTCTTCATGTCATGTCAGACTCAACAAAACCAAAATAGCAATTTCCTCTGCTTCCCTTCACTATGCCTCACGTTCCCAATACCCTGTTGGCCTCCAAGTATTTTCCTTTTCCTAGAGAGAGGAATCACACAACTAACATCTAACCCTTGATTGTCTTATCTGTTTGTGCACGAGAATCTTGTCTCACATCTATCCATTCCGTAATGTTGTAGGAAACCCTTCCTAAAATTTTTTCAAAAATACATTTGTTTAGTTATATACATAACATTCATAATTTCCAATGATTCTTTTACTACAGTAAAAAAAATAATACTACGAATTATCCCCATAACTGAGGGATATCATAGGTCCTCTCTTGTCTGATCCAAGGGATAAAAGATATGCTCAAAATTGAAAGTGCTCAAAATATCTCAAAACTAATGTCAAATAGTATATCTTTTCATTCTTATTCAAACAACCCTTGAATCACCCATTTCTGACATGATATGTAAAAGTTATCATGTTATGAAGTTTTTGGAAAATACCTAAAAATTCAACTTGCAGGGTTGACAGGGTTGTTAATTGGGAAGATAGTGCAATGACATGGTGCTGATGTTAGTAGGCTAACTCGACATGTATAATCGTCAAACAAGTCGATCTTGTGCTGACATGTGATAGGTGATACAGGTTGAACTAGTGAATTGTGATTGGCTGGTGAATTTTGGTTCATCCAATTAGGAGGTGCTACGTGGCTGTTGGGAACAGAATCCCTCAAGGGCATTTTTGGGGCTAACAGCCCATGTTTTGGGTTGAATATTGTAATAAACTTGTAAAGTCTCTGCATTTTGTGGTCGCGGAGTGCGAAGGGGTCTTATTATTAATTAATATATGTTAGGAGTTCATATAACTATGATAATATTCATATAATATTTATACAGTAATATATATAAATAATCTGGTTGTTAACATTTATATAGTTATTAATAATCCTATATAGTTATTTATATAGTTATTATTATCATAAATAAAAATAATTGCTCTTTATTGTTCTTATTATAAATAATATTGATTATATTATTATTATTATTATTATTATTATTATCAATATAATTGTTATTATTATTTTTAATTTTTATATGATTAATTTAATAATATAAGGAATAATCTAATTTATTATGAGTTATTCTTATTATTAATTAATATATATTAGGAGTTTATATTATTATTATAATATTTATATAATAATATGTAGAAATAATTTGGTTGTTAATATTTATATAGTTTTTAATAATCCTAAATACCCATAATAATTATTAGTGTGGTTGATATAAGCCTATCGACGTATATCAACCACATTGGAAAATGTGGTTGTATATATTTTTCATATACACCTATAGGTGTTTATCAATCAAATTTGTAAATGTGGTTGTGTTAGTTACACCGATAGGCATCTTTCCTATTTGAGTTGGCCACTTTAATCATTTTCTTAATTAATCTTTTTGATCGGATGGCCTAAATTGAAAGATGCCAGTATATTCTCATGGTTGCCACCATATCAATGGATAGAATTCACACCACTAACTTACTTGCATGTCTAAATCACATGTTTAAAGCATAGTTAAATTAATTTTTTACAAAACATGATTAAAAATTTACCATACCATTTGTTAATTGCCACCTATTATGATGAAGATGAAGTGGAAAGATTAAAAATGGTTGTGAAATGTATGAATCACCATCACCTTTTGTTTCAATTACATTAGGAACACCATCAATTTCAATTCCGCCTAGACAACACTCATCGTTTCAATTCTCCTATACGAAATGTGGTCAGAGGGATGTAAGACATTGATTTAGCATGGAAATGACTAACAATTTCAATTTCATATAGCCATGACTTACCATTTCAATTGGCCTCCTCCATGCAGACAAACACACATTAGATGGAGCGACACATTAGATGAAACTTCGCTCGAGGGATGTAACATAGTGTATGTGCCGAAAACGTAAGATAGTGTATGTCAGGAACTATTCTTTTGGAGGAGAAAATTTGGCAGAGGGACGACATGGACATGAAGGAGAAACCTGCGAGATTGAAACACCTCAAGTCTCAAGTCATGGTAAGTCATATCATTCAATATTTTTACACTGTACGCTGTATATGTCCATACCAACTTTGATAAATAATAATATTGAGATTATTGCAGATCCATGGTACCAAGTCAGCCTCTTTTTGATAACATCACTCTACAGTGCGTATGCATTGGGGTATTTAGGGATCATCATGGTTCCCTTGGGATGGGTAAGTAGCACCTTGGGATTGATAGTACCACCCTTCATATCACTCTATGCAAACGCCCTCCTAGTACATCTCCACGAAACTGGAGGCATGACACATAGACGATACAGAGACCTAGCTGGTCACATTTATGGTAAATTTATTTTACGCTCACCCACCCCATTCAATATATTACTTTCTTGTTACTTTCATCAAATCAACATCTTCATAATTTCACATAATCACTTCTTCCTTTCATATCGATTGTGATTGTGAATTTTCCCAGGTAGGAAAATGTATTACTTGACATGGACTCTATAATATATCAATCTATTCATGACCACTACTGGATTTATCATTCTGACTGGACAAGATTTGAAGGTAGCTTCCTACTCTTATACTTAATTAGCTCCTATCCCCAAGCCACGGTCCCCTACTTTGACATGAAGCAATTCCTTATTAATTATCTATTTTTCATCTCTTCTCATTAACTGTTGTGCACACAATATATACTTTGCACAACAATGAAGCTACCATGATGAAGCTACCTTACTGTACGTAATTACAGGAATCATTTGTTGCATTTTTGCATTTGGCATTCCCCACTTATCATCTCTGAGGTTGTGGCTCAACGTTTCTACATTCTTAAGTTGCATCTATATCATTGCTACTATTGGATTATCTATACATGATGGTATCTCTCTTTTCTTTTAACTAGGATAAATCTTACTTGTGATGCTTACATATCTTCTGGTTCATGGTCCTTGTCAAGTTGAGTATTAAAACAATCACTTGGAGAAAAATCTTAATTTTCTGCTTACTTTGGATATGTAGGTCTCAATAGCCCACCTAGAGATTATGAGATTTCATGTTCAGGTTCAAGTAAAAGAAGAATGTTTGGAACAATTTGTGCTGTAGCAAATCTCATTTTTGCATTTAATTTAGGCATGCTTCCAGAAATACAGGTATAGCAAAAGTTTCATTTAATGATATGACAATCACATAGAAAAACGAAGGTTCTGGTCTTTTTCTAAATTCTCTCCCAAAATTTATTACTTTTGTGTCGTTGATCTTCTCCTGAAATATCGAATAGTTAACAGTAGATTTCGGGTTGACAAGAAACACAGGGGTTAACCACCTGATAAAGCAGTTTCCCCACACTCCTTTGCTGCCATGTGTCCTCCAATTTGTGGAATTGGAGCCAAAACTCTCAATACCGCTTACCACTGCTTTGCTACCGGAAATACCACTCCAGGTTATAAAACCTAATTGAATGGTTGTAGATATTTGGAAGCCCCATGTACGAGTTTCTGGATACAAAGTTCGGAAGGAGCAATGAAAGTGCATATTCTGTTCAGAATTGGATAGTGACGGTGCTGGCTTGAGGGACATATTTGACAATGGCCACACTTGTTGGGGCTCTACTTACATTTGTGGGTGATTTTATGACTATTATTGGTGCAGTGAGAGTGACACCATTAACATTTGTGTTGGAAAACCATATGTATATTAAAGTGAACGGAAAGGATTTGAGTTCATTAGGGAAGACATGGCTTTGGCCGAATGTATGTTTTTTCGCCTTATTATCCATGATAGCAACTATGCCAGCGTTCCAGTTCATGGTTATTGACACCAGAGCATACCATGTCTTCACTGATCTGTGATCATATGTGTAACTATATAATTTTAGCTTCTATATTCATGCATGTTGGATATTCATTCAATTCCAAATCTCATTGGAGGTATTTAACTAATTGCTGGTAACAATCATAAGAATCGTTAAGTTGCTCACCAATGACTTATTTCAATGCAACAATCTCACATACTTTCATTAAATCCTTAAATAGAGTTTCATTAAGCATATAAAATCCCCCCAACTCAAATAAATATGACATAAATAGGATAAAAGGCCCAAAAATCCAACATATATTTATGACTTAAGTAGAACAAAAAGCCCAAAAATCGAACATATAATATTATAAATATAAAATGATCACATACTTTCATAAAATCTTTAAATATAATTTCATTAAGCATATAAAAACGCCACAACTCAAATAAACAAGACATATAGTAGAATTAAAAGCCTAAAAAAGTAATATCTAATCTCAGAAATATGAAATTCATGAAATAAGTGCCCACAAATATGTGTTAAGAAAACAAATATAATAAAATCACTTGCAAGCTAAATATTTTTGTCATAAAAAATCTATGGTATAGCATATCTCACCACCAGGCATTCATAGTCCTGTGAATACTCTATACAACAAGACCTAAACTTTATGTAGAAGCTAAATTAATAAAAGTTGCTAATCAAACATGAATGCCAAGAAAATACTATAATTTTGTAATGATAAAAATATCCGTCTCCACATTTAAAAATATAGTTTTATTCTAATACTTTATACAACAAGACCTAAACTTTATGTAGAAGCTAAATTAATAAAATTTGCTAATATAACATGAATGCCAAGAAAACACTATAATTTTGTAGTGATAAAAATATTCATCTCCACATTAAAAAATATAGTTTGATTAGTAAAATCATTTCCAAGATTGTGAAGAATTCAAATAACCAATATAAACATGTATTTATCCATTTATGTATGACCTTTGGTTTCTAATTTCAACCAAATGTATGTAAATCTCCCAACTCCACTTTCCCTTTTCATCTCATAATACATTGTATGTTTATAGTTTCATTATACGTTAAAAAAATTCCATGTTTGACACAATACTTAGTCTTTTTAATAGTTTAGATGAGATCCCTTATGCTATGCAAAGATTCTTTTTTTCAAAACTCTTTTCCTGTACTTTGCATAAAACCTTTCTCCACATAAGTTATGTTCTTTTCCTTATCGATGGTTATGGTTGTGTACACAATCTTTCATGTCCTATTCCTTGCACACTTTACTATGTAGTTTTTATAAATAATTATGTGCTTTTGTATAAATAACCTTCAATGAATCTATCTAATTGAGGATCTATCATGCACCGAGGAGTATCAAATGTCTTAATGTGTAAACCACTGAGAGGGATCAAATCCCTCTATGTGCACCTCTTTTTTGGTGTGTACAACTTGAGGAAATGTTTGCACATGGAGGGATTTGATCCCTCTCAGTGTATGATAAATCCGAAGTTAGATGGATCTAAGCTAATTTAATATTTATTTTTTAACCCTCTCTGTACACTTCTCATTTCTTCAAAATTGTTGTTATTAGTTTCCGTATTACTAATACCCATGATGTTGTATTCATGTAAAAA
>APFE031521511.1:39326-56692 GCA_000404065.3 Pinus taeda | reverse complement strand
CTTGGGGAAAACCAGTTTGAGAGCTCTTCTTTATTTCTGAAAAATGTTTTTTTACAGCAAGAAAATTTCAGCAAAAAAGTACAGCAAAATAATTTTTTTTTCAGCAAGCAAAATTATCCGTTTTCAGCCCAACGGACCACCTGGAAATGCTTGTCTTTCTGCTGTTCTGATTTTGCTAAAGAGCTGCCTGGTATGTGTGCCAAACTGCTGCCTCTTTCTCCTTCTTGTCCAGAAATCTCCCTTGCTCTCTTGCTCTCCTTCTCCCAATCTTCTCATGAAAGAATGAATGATCTTTTCCTCCTTTTCCTCCTTTAATATAACTCCAAGTGACTTTTTGGTGATCCAAGTGACTTTTGGCTGATTTCTAAATCCAATGGCTGAAATAGATTTAGATCAATGGCTGAGATTAAATGCACATTTAAATCTCACTTTCTATTTTTTAATTCACCCACTTTAATAAAGACCCACTTAGTCATTTATTTCCAAAGTCACTTTTTCCTTTCTAATTTTACATTAATTTTATTAAAGTCACTTTAAAATTAGAATTTAGTAACTTTATCACTTAAGTCACTTTTAAATTATATTTAACTTTATAAAAATTATAAAGTTACTTTAGGAGAAAAATTAAAATCTTTTGGACACTTTTCCCTAGGCCAAAGATCAAAGCCTAAGGGAACCACCTGTCCTCTGGTACCAAATTTCAACAACTACGTGTGGTACGATGGTAAGAGTGGAATTGAGTTGGAATGAGGTGCATGGTTCAAATCCCATGGAGGCTAATTTTACCTACACACATATGTTTGGTGGCCATAGAGGTGCCATGTTGCAGCCTCTCGCTGGGCCATGTGGCGGCGTCCGATTGGTCCACATCAACACATGCTAACAACCAAACACAAATTTCCAACTCAGCACAAATAAGAATATGACAAGTGGCACACTGCCATTGGCCCTTTTTGAAGTCCAATAATATGCCAACTCAACAGGCCCAGTCAGCGTGCCACATCAGCAGTAAGAACTCTTCACTGGGTAGCCCTGCATAAAACTTTAGTTGTTTGCTAAATCGATCAGAACTCATTTTTGGGAGCATACGACGTTTGCTTTTTGCCAAACTAGTTGCGCCAGATTCAGAATGACGAACTCTATCTAGTCATTCCATTTTCAAGCCATTCTGACAACTTTCATTTTTGAGCATATTTTTGAGCCACTGGATCAACTATGAGAACTGTGAAGTCCGTCCAACATCCCCCTAGAAATTACATCTTCCCACACTATTGTGATACGCATAGGAAACACACAAAAATGTTCATAGAGGGTTAATGCAAAATGGAAACAAAGAATTACAAGTGCCTCAACATAGAGATTGTCGACAACCAACTTATTACATGGTCCTTGCATAAATAATAAAGTTACTTTCTTCTAATAAACATTCACACATCAATGGCTCCACACATTTCAACTCCTCGCATAACTTGATTACTTAATGTTGTATTTTGCAGTTGGAGCTTCACATACTCGCAATGTAGTTGGACAACTTTTCTACATGCCGATGGATATTATGCAACTTTTCAAGCTCGACTTTGGTTGATACAACAATACATGATGTCTGGAACCCAACATTAAATATAAACATTGTTCTTTGTAGTCACGATAAAATCAAATGCTATTTCTTGCAGACACAAGAAAAACATATTTTTCTTCGATTCTTTTAAGACATAACAATTCACGTAAAAAATTGACCCCTACACTATAAATGATTATGAGGAGTGGATCCGTGTAACAATAACACATCTACAACAATTTTATGATTCCTTTCGAACTTATTACTTTGGACCAGATAATGAAAAATCACATAAACTCATGCGTTGAAGAAGATCCCATCGAAACAAGATTTGGATTTCAATATGATGAACATTGGTCTTCCAAAACGCACCACACACTATACTTCTCCTCTTACATGATGATCCATGGTCAATATTCACGCTAATTTGTGCATCCTCACACAACGGATTTGTTCACATTCTTCACTATACGCAAATACACACAACGTAATCTTCCACGCAGGTTCCTTCACTCTCTACCACATATCTTGCATTCATCCAACAACACACATTCATATGCAACATACTCATCACATATTCACATTTTTTTTCACAATCCTTATTTAGCACACAACATGCTGTAACTTCACTATTACAAATTTGCTCAACCATGGCTTTGATACCAATTAAAGAGAATTAAATGAAAATAAATAAAATATCAGAGAGACAAAAGCTTGGTGGAAAAGGATTTTAAGCCTGAATGTATTGTATTACAAAAATGATACAAGAAGATCCCATCAGAACAAGATTTGGATTTCGGTATGATTAACATTGGTATTCCAAAACGCACCACACACTATACTTCTCCTCTTACATGATGATCCACGGTCAATATTCACGTTAATCTGTGCATCCTCACACAACGGATTTGTTCACATTCTTCACTAGACGCAAATACACACAACGTAATCTTCCACGCAGGTTCCTTCACTCTCTACCACATATCTTGCATTTATCCAACAACACACATTCATATGCAACATACTCATCACATATTCACATTTTTATTTCACAATCCTTATTTAGCACACAACATGCTGTAACTTCACTATTACAAATTCGCTCAACCATGGCTTTGATACCAATTAAAGAGAATTAAATGAAAATAAATAAAATATCAGAGAGACATAAGCTTGGTGGAAAAGGATTTTAAGAACGAATGTATTGTATTACAAAAATGATACAATATAAATGCATCAAGGCTACGTCTCAAGATAGTTCATCTATCTTGGACACACAATTACTTTGGTTGAGTGAATATCTCAACGACACACTAATCTAGGATCCTAACTAGTTGGAGAGAATCTCTCAACCAATTAGACCTCAACCAATTGTTAACTAATAAGAACATACTCATTCTAGAATTAATGACAAGTAGGAATTATTCCAAGTTTAATAATTTATTACTTTGGACTTATTGATTGTTTCATGTGAGTATGAGGCTAACAAATATTCTTTTTGAATTGCACACCTCTTCTTTAGGAGGGCATTGAGGATTTTTAAAAACTTACCACAGGGTCAAGAAGGAATTCTTTTGGGATGGAATTAAATATGATATTCAATAGTTTGTGGTTGAATGTTTGGTTTGCCAACAAAATAATGTTGAGGCAATCAAGACCCCAAGTATGTTAAAACCTTTATCCATTCCAAGTCAGTGTTTTGAGGAGGTCTCAAAGGATTTTATCACAGGTTTACCCAAGTCCGAAGGAAAGAATTTTATCATTGTGGTATTTGATAGATTTAACGAGTATGCACACCTTTGTGCATTATCTCATCTTTTTAAAGCCAATACAATTGATACTACATTTATAGAAACAATTCAAAAGCTACATGGAAACCCAAAGATTATTGTAAGTGACAAAGATGCTATTTTCACTAGAAATTTTTGGATGAAATTATTTTCCTGTCTTGGTACTCAATTAGCTCACAGTTCATCTTATCATTCTCAAATTGACGGGAAACTAAGATAGTGAACACATGTTTCGAAGGATATCTTTGTTGATTTTTATCTGATAACAAATACAATGGGCCATGTGGTTACCTCCGGCTGAATGGTGGTATAACACTACCTTCCATATTGCAACAAATATGACCCCATTTATGGCACTTTATGGATATCATCAACCGTTCATCACATCATCTTTAAGAAAAAATTATAAGGTTCAAACAATGGAAGATTACATCGAGCATCAACAACAAGTTCTTCAACTTTTAAAGGATAACCTCACTTTGACGCATAATTGAATGAAACAATAGGCAAGTCAACATCGCAGTGAAATAAGTTTTGACATAGGCGACTGGGTATTTTTACGGCTACAACCATAAAAACAAATATCGCTCAAGTAAGCTAAGAAGGATAATGAATTATCACCCAAGTACTATGGTCCTTACAAGGTGTTGCAAAAGATTGATATTATGGCATACAAATTGGAGCTACTTGCATCTTCCTGAGTACATCCAGTTTACCATGTTTCATGCTTAAAGAAAGTTATTGGTGACAAGACCCCAATTCAAACAATATTGCTAGAATTTGATGAGGAAGGAAATATCATATTGGAGCTTGAAGCAGTCATAGAAACAAGAACCTGACAACTAAGAAATCAATCAATTTCAGAGTCTCTCATTAAATGGAAGAACTTACCTTTTGAAGATTCCACAAGGGAGGATGAGAATTTTATATAGAAGCATATAGAATTACTTAAGTGTTGAGGACAACACTTTTTTGAAGGAGAGGGGCATGTTAGGTCCCTATAATACTATTATTCCCTCCTTATTGTTATTATTAGTGTAACCCCGTTATTGTTATTTTTGTTCCCATGTAGCCCCCATATTGTTATTGTTGTGCCCCATAAAATCCCATTATTGTTATCGTTGTGCCATTACATTATTATTGTTATGTAGGCTCTGATTATATTGTGACCCCTTAGACCTCTATATATATCAAGGACGTCTTGTCATTTGAATCATCCAAGAATTGTTTATTGATATAATGTAAAGGAGGTTTCCCCCTCGAAGAAGCTAATTTTCAAGTCGTTGATCTGTCTTTTTTTTCTTCTGTTTTGTGATATGGTTGCATAAAATTCACTTATTGGTCTCTCCTACCCTCTTCTATAGGTATGGGGTTTAGGGACCATATCTTCGAGGAGTAGTTACAAACACGATAAAGGGAGTGCTTGTCATAGGGTTATTCAATCATATTCATGCCAAGATATCAATTCTTCTTGCTATCATTCTTGTACAATTTGGCATAGCCCCACTCATTTCTTTAGTGATATTTCATGTGATGATGATGATACATAAGCAAAGAAAAATGGGAAACTCATAGAGTTGTCTTCTTTGATATCCATATCTTTTGTCAATTGGGTCTAGCTTTTGTGGTTAGCTATCTTCTCCACCCACATTCAAATGTTGCTTGCGACATGTTTGCCCCTTGTTGGTCAATTAGCATTGGCAAGGTACCAACAATATCACTCTTACATAAGTTCTTGAGGGTGGGAGAAGATGTTTCTAAAAAGTTTAAGCCAAAAGGGTTAGATCGATTAGTGGTCATGAATGTTGCTCAACATTGGTTATTTCCATGCTAGCAAGTTCCTAGTTTGAATTATTGTGGGTTAAATGCACTAGTATATGTTGATTGGTTTGCTAGGGATGTAATTGAAAATTTTGGGGAAGGATTCCTTGGGTTTCCCCACAAGATATTCCTTGGAAAAAAATGTATCCTTGTCTTTCTCTTAATTCCTCTATGGAGTAGGAAAAAACATGGATTAATTCATGTTGGTATGGGGGGTTCACCTCATTAACCTTGATATTCACATATCACCCTTTCAAATTAGTTTAGTGTACACTCTTGATCTCTTTAAGGGTAAGATAACCAAGGGTATGCATACTAAGGCTTAGAAAACCTACCTTTTATCCACATGGCTTAAATGTAGAGAGTTACACTCTTCAAAACTATAGCTCTACTCAAACTCTTATCTCTTGTATAGTGATGTGCTCATTCATACCTTGGAGTACACTAGTGATCAAGGTGGATATTGGTGGCCACCTACTTATTCCACCTAAACCTCCAGTCAGTTTCATCAGTTTCCTTGTTTATTGCAACATTTATTATTTTTAGCAGTTTTTCGAGTCCTGAACTTTTAGAGCAGTTTTGACTCCCTAAACGATGTTTTTTGAGGTTCGCAGCAGGCCCATAGCCATAGGCAAGGAGCCATTGAAAATCCTATAGTACTCAGAGAGATCTTTCCAACAAAGTATCGTACGCGCCAAATGGAGATAATATGACTAAGTTACGTCCCCAGGAAGTTGGTTGCCCAACTAACCCCAACGGGGCCCACAAACTCTTGGCATTCCATCTCTTGGGGTTAGGGTTTCAGTTGTTTAAGATTTTCCCTTGTTTTCCAATAATACATAGGTGCTTGAGGCTTATTGTAACACAATTCAGAGGCATGTAGCCACCACATCTCTTTTTTGAGATAAGCTACCATCGCCCGAGCTAATTTATCTCCATTATGTTTGTAAGCATATTTCAATATTTGATATTAATGAAATGAAGTGTTATTTCTGTTGCACCTCTGTAATTATGGTTATATATGTGATTTGTTGTGTTCCTGTTTAAGTTCAGATCAGTGGTATCAAAGCGGTCTACTCTTTCTCTGTTTTTCTTTGCATGTCCCCAGCAAGGTCGAGATATAAGGAGTTAGGACTCGAACCTTTGCAGGACCAACCTCGCAAATCTCGATGGCCTCCCATGGCGGAAGAGAAGAAAAATGAGGGAGCAGGAGATCCTTTCAAAATATTTTTTGAATAAGCCCTCGAGCGATAGAGGAAGGTGATGATGGAAAACTTGCTCAGATCCTTCAGCGACTACCCAAAGGTGACACATATTCTTCCAGCAGACACTCTAGAAGTGCCACATCCTTTAAAGTACAAGTTAACTTTGACATCCCCATATTTGAAGGTCAGATAGATGCAGACGTTGTAGATAAATGGTTAAATCTCCTGAAAGGATATTTTTCTGTTCATGATTTTTCCGGCTGAGAAAAAAATACTTATACACTTCTCAAAGCCACCCCCAATGTCAAGGACTGGTGGGAAACCTACTGTGAGAAGGACGAAAGTAAACCCTCGCTATTTTGAGGCGCACCTAGTTGGAATTTGTTCTGGGACCATCAAGAAGCAATACTACCCTATTGGGATCTATGAGGATAAATACATGAAATGGACCACGCTGCGGCAGGGAAGGGACTAAGACGTGCTAGAGTTTACCAATGTTTTTCATACCCTTTGCACACAGTTGGGTATTAAAGATTCTGAGTGACATTTGGTACTCAAGGACCTCGAGTGTCTACACAGATGCATCCAAGAAGATATGGAGTTACCCAGACATCTCCTTTCTCGGCATGACGTACCGATACAATGTCAAGATTTAGCAGAAGTTTAAACAGAAGAAGCGAGACTTTGAATTTGCGAATCCAAAGCAAGGGAAAGGTGCCCCCCAAACTGCAAAGAAAAGGACCAAGCTAAGGCAGGGAAACCCAGGAAAACCCGCCGAAGCCACAAGCAAAGAAAAACACCCTAAAGACAAAGGACACAGGAAAATTGTGTGAGTTCCATAAGAGCTCCACTCACAACACAAGTGAGTGTCGAGCCAAGCAACCACTCGTGGCTGAGCTGAAGGCTTTGAAATCAGATGCATGTTTCGACTTTGGGTCAAAACCCGAAATGGGGAATGACAAAGGGAAGCATATCATTGACGCGGAGCCTAGTGCCACCATGGCTCCCACAAAGATCCAGAAGAATGAGCCCCAAGATCCAGAGGAGGGGGAACACCTCTTCCACTCACAGATGTGGGTGAAGGGTTCTTCGTTGCAGTTCATTATCGACAACGAGATCCCAAAGAACCTCATTTCAACGAAGGTCAAGAAGTGGTTGGGTCTACCGACTACATCACGTCCGCAACCATACACCATTGGGTGGCTTCACCAAGGACGAGATCTCCGCGTTAGCCAACAATGCCGCCTTCCCTACAACATCAAGCCCTTCACGGATGAGGTATTGTGTGATGTTGTTCCTCTTGAATTTTGTGAAAGCAACGCAGTGAGATCATTTCACTTCCAAACAAAGCTTCTTCGTACAACAACAACAGATGGACAAGGTTGTGGAGGAGTATAAGGACATTTTCACCTCACCTACGGGTGTACCTTTGCACTGTCAGGTCAAGCACTCCAATGATCTGACCCTAGGCACACTGCTATCCAATGGACCGATCTATCGACACTCTGTTCTGAAGAACGATGAGATCAAGAGGCAAATTCAGGAGATGTTGTAGAAAGAGCGCATCAGACCCATCACCTTGTGGGAGCTCAATTGTATTGGTATAGAAGAAGGATGGGACTTGGAGACTCTATATTGACTACCAGGTGCTGAACAAGATCATTGTTGGGAATAGGTACCCAATCCCACAAATTGATGACCTCCTGAACCAACTCAAGGGGGAAAAATATTTTAGCAAGATTGACTTGAAGTTCGGTTATCACCAGGTGCCTATCGAACCCTCTGATGTGTGGAAGACTTCCTTCAAATACAAGAAGGGTCTTTTCAAATGGTTAATCATGCCTTTCAAGTTGACGAATTCCCCCACAACCTTCATGAGCTTGATGGACGACATCTTGCGACCCTTCACCAATGCATTCATGGTGGTGTATTTAGATGACATCTTGATCTTCAACCAGAGTTAGGAAGAGAACCTCCACCATATTCGACACGTCCCCCAAGCCTTATGACAACATAAGTTGTGTGACAATCTGGAGAAATGCACTTTTGGCATGGCCTAGGTTCAATATATGGGGTACATCATTGATGAGAAGGGTGGACATGGGGACCCAGCTAAGATAAAAGTCATTCGGGATTGGTGAGCCCTAACCACTCTAACATAGCTTCGCAACTTTCTGGGCCTTGCCAATTTCTACCACAAGTTCGTGTTGGGGTTCTCTCATATCATTTGGCCTTTAAGTCAAGTCACCAAGGGTGGAGCGAAAGCAAAGTTCTTTTGATACGAAACCCAATAGAAGGCATTTGCCAAGTTGAAGCAATGCCTATGCTCTACACCATTGCTCACACTACCAAACCTACAACAACCATTTGAGATTGATACAGATGCCTCAGACTATGCTATTGGTGCAATTCTTACTCAGCGGGGGCATCCAGTGGCTTACCATAATGAGATACTTTCAAACAAAGTCCGAAGGTATCCCACTTATGACAAAGAAATGTATTCCATTCTGTAGGCCTGTTGTCAATGGAAGGATTACATTATGGGGAAGGAAATGGTCATCCACACAGATCATTGACCCCTGCAATTCATACAAACATAAGGGAAATTGCAAAACGATCGCCATCAGAAATGTTCCACATACCTACAACAATTCCATTTGAACATTAGGTACAAGAAGGGTAGAACGAATAATGTTGCAGAATTCCTTACCCAACCACCAATCATGGTGTTGATCATTGTGCTCAAATCATGTGGCCACAAGAATTTGGGGTGGCCGCACCTTTGCAAGAGAGATCCAAGTTTGGTAGCACATACTAGACACTCCTGGAAGGTAAACAAGTTCCAAATTTTCACCTCCAAGATGCATTGCTATGCCACCTAGGAAACATATGTGTTCCTTCAAGTGAGCGTGCCAAGATGATTTGGAAGGTGCACTACAGTCGGGTCGCTGGACATTTCAGAGTAAAGAAAACAATGGCAGTATTGCAAAAGTATTTTTATTGGCCGAACCTTGGTTAGGATGTTGGAAGGTACATTAAATCTTGCACTTCCTGCGCCATTTTCAAACCAACCACTAAGAAGCAATGCCTATATACTTCTCTGCTTACTCATAGTCAACCTTGGGAATCCATCTCCATGGATTACATGTCGGATCTTACTTCTACTAAGAATGACAATGATTTCATTTTCATGGTCGTCGACAAATTCTCTAAGACAACCATTATGGTGGCCTACAAGAAGAGTATCACAACAGAGGCCACTGCTAAGCTCTTCTTTGAGTGAGGGTGGGTACAATTTGGGATCCCACAATCCATTGTTTGAGATCAGGACAACAGATTCCTAAGTGCATTTTGGTCAAATCGTTGGTCGATGTTGGATATCAAACTTACTAAGTCCACGACTTTCTAACCCGAAACTGATGGCCAAATAAAGGTCGTCAACGGGATGATCGTAAACATTCTGTGCATGTGCAACTCGAAGCATCCACACACATGGGATGGAAGCCTCCCCTATGTCTAGCACAACTACAACAGAGCACTCCACAAGTCGACGAGCCACAACCCCTTTCAGGTAGGGTTGGGATTTCATCCATTATGTCCCATTGATGTGACCATACTATTTGCAACTACTCAGGTAGTTTCGGCTCACGTCCAGTCCGACGCTGACAAGGCTAACAACTTCATTGAATGCATTCAACACATTTGCCAATAGGTCCATGATATATTGGAGAGATCCAATGCTAAGTACAAGCAACACCATGATTAACATTGGGTGCCACACAAGTTCTAAGTGGGTGACAAAGTTTGGCTACATTTGCAGAAAGAGTGCCTCGCTAGACCCCATCGCAAGCTTCACACGCTACGATATGAGTCATACACCATCACCAAGGCTATAGGGGATAATGCCTTCGTGCTCAACATTCCACAGTTCCTTGTTTTGCACCCATTGTTTAACGTAAACCGCCTTCGATCATACTTTCCACCATTGCTGGACACATCTTACATTGCAGAACAACTCACACCAACAAAGTTAAACCCATACTGCATGGAATATGCCACAAGTGATCAAATAATGGACACAAAGATCAAGAACACTCGCCAACAGAGGATCCATCTATATTGAATTGTCAAAGTAGACCAACTCCTTCACCAAGGCAAGTGGTTCACCAGGGACTAGGTTCAACAAAAATTTCCTCACCTCATGGAGACTCTGCACGCAATGAGGACCATTCCTTCATAAGGAGGGAGGACTGATCTAGGTGGATATTGGTGGCCACCCACCTATTCCACCTAGACCTCCAATCAAGTTTCAACCGTTTCCTTGTTTATTGCAACATTTACTATTTTTAACAGTTTTTTGGGTCCTGAACTTTCGAAGTAGTTTTGACACCCTAAATGGAATTTTTTTGAGGTCCACAGCAAGCCAATAGCCATAGGCAAGGGCTTGCTGCAAATCATGTAGTACTTAGAGAGACCTTTCTAACAAGGTATTGCACACCAAGTTATGACCCTAGGAAGTTGGGTGCCCAACCAACCCCAACGAGGCCCACAAACTCTTGGTGTTCCATCTCCTGGGGTTAGGGTTTTGGTTGTTTAGGGTTTTCCCTTGTTTTCCAATAATAAATATGCCCTTCAACCTCATTGTAACATAGTTCAGAGGCATGTAGCCGTCACATTTCGTCTCAGAGATACACTACCATCGCCTGAGCTAGTTTATTTCCATTTTGTTTGCAAGCATATTTCAATATTTGATATAATGAAATGAAGTGTTATTTCAGTTGCATCTCTGTATTTATGGATATATCTGTGATTTGTTGCGTCCCTGTTTAAGTTCAAACCAACTACAGAATAACTATCTTGCACTATAAGGTTCCCTCTACATAGGATAGGGTTTTCTCCCACAAACATTACATTGAGACATATCACTATATCCCTCAAGAACACCATATTTTCCAAATCTACTACTTAGAACCTAAGACTAAAGATCATTTTATATTCGAATACCCCCCAACTATAATATCATAAAACAATTCTCTTGTGCCTTTAGAGATTCACTTGGTTCTCTCTAGACACTCGTGTCTTATGAGGACTAGAGATGCTTAACACCCCCCTCCCCCAACTATAATATCATACAACAATTCTCTTTTGCCTTTAGAGATGCACTTGGTTCTCTCTAGACATTCATGTCTTATGAGGACTAGAGGACTAGAGATGCTTAACCCCCTTCGTCCAAGAGATGCTTGACCTTCATTAATGACTTATTAGAGGTCGGTTCCATAGATGTTTGACATGCACCAAGTTGATTACCTCTTACTACAATCCTTTTGACACTAGTAGGAAGGGGCCCCATGGCTAGCTTCTAAGCTTACATGATACTAACAAGTTGTCAAAGACCTAATTATTCCCATGGCCTCATGCTCATCACACATAACTTTGCGACTTTGAATGCTAGAAGTGCTTCTATAGAGTAATGGGTCTCGGTGAGTCTTGAGCTTCCTTTTTGTTCCCCATCTTGTTGGGCCACACTTTCTAATGTATTTTCACTCTTTTAGGTATTCCTAGGGATGTGTTAGCCTTCTCATCTCTCAACATGTGTGAATTGGTTATTAGTTGTGTTATTATATTTTTTCACCTAATGAGATGTTAAGCTTAAAGTAGTTTTACAGTTTGATTTTTCATTTTTTGCATTGTCAATTCATATTTTCTTCCTCCCTTTTAACACATATTAGTTGATTTTTAATTGAAATTATGTCATTAAGGAGTCTCCAGAGACTTGAATCGATGCAGTTAAGAACATAAAACATTTGCCATGCCATTAGAGCTAAGTTCCTCCAATAATTGAAATTCTATTATTATTTATCAATACCCTTCTTTATTTATATAAAATCATTAATCTAAATACAATAAATTTTAATAAGCATAATTATTTTTTAACTAAAAATATTTAATTAAAAATAGTATTTTTTTCTCTTAAATGATTTATTATAACTTTTTATATTAAATAACTTATTTTTATTTAAAAAATATATAAAATTATAATTTTTACATTTACCATACAATTTTTTTATTCTATTTCATATTTTAAATTATAGATTAAAAATAGCACTTCCCACTCTCATGCATTCTTCTAGCTAACTTTTCTCTTTTTTCTATGGCATGCATTCTTCCTCCCTAACTTCTCATTAACATTCAGTTTTAAACATTTATTATCTTGAATTATCTAAATGGCTTACTTTCAACGCTAATTGGTAGTTGTTTTGATTCACAGGCGGGAAAACCTACACGTAAGAGCTCTAAACTCAAAACAATTATCACTTCAATAAAATTATATTAAATTATTATTTTAAAATTACAAAATGATCTTGAACGAGTGACAAATTAAAGCGTTATATCTTTGGGTATTTAGGCTTGGGACTTTCTTTATATTAGGGGACGAAAACATACGCGAAGGGTTCCGGGTGAAATCACATGGAACCTTCTAATTGGTCCCTTTTGCTCTCAACGAGTTGAGATGGATGTTAATTTATATAATAAATAGTAATTTTTCTATAGAATAATAAGTAATATTATTATTTTTGACCAGTGTTTAGGGGAGTTAATTGTATACCATAGTAGTGTTATGAAATTTAATGTCAATCATAAAAGTCGAGGTTTAATTAATTTTGAATTCTAACATACTTTAGAGTAGTGTAATGAAATTTAATGTAATTAATTTTGAATTCAACATACTTTAGAGATGAGGAGAAAGCTTTTTTCCCTCGATGATGCTAAAATATTAGGTACGTCATGATTTAAAAGTGAAATTCAAACAAAAGTTAATTAGAAGAAGAAATGTATGGCCATAAATGTAATTTGGCCTTTAATAGGATGAAATCTTGTCTTTCACGTAATGCTATTATAATTTTGGTGGTATGAAATCTTGTTTTTGGTAGAAGGGAGATGTCTGAGCTTGTTTTTTTAATTATATTGATGTGAATAGAAGAATTTTAATGATATATATGAGACTAAAATGATGTAAGGAACTTAGATATTCAACCCACACAACTTCATATAATTAAGTTTCTCTCCATTATAATGTTTTTGGGGTGAATTATGATAAAAAAGTTTGTGCCTTGTGAAGTTTTACTTTCCCAAATAGCTCACGCAAACTATCCACTTTCAAGTTACTTTCGAATTCACTATGAATGTCTTTATAGATAGGACACTTCATAATGAAGTGCCATTTGGTTTCAACTGCTCCTTCCTCACAAAAGACACAAGTTCTTTCTTCCCACTTTTCCTTCGGAACTACTCATCTACCTGTTTTGTATATTAGCTTCCCTTGTTTGCTACAACCACCATGTTGAATTTAAATTATAGACATATATCATTTTTTTTACGGCTAACCTATTTTTCCCACATAATTGTCTTGAACTTTTCCAATACCCAAATTTTTATTTCCATTTTCTTATCCACTTCATTTTGCTTCCTCCAATTTTCTTCTTAAACTTTAACTCTTTTGCCACAATCAATTTGGCCTCTTTTGCTCATCCATACCATCTACCTTAGCCATCTATCCTTATAAATCAATAAAAGAATGAATGGTAAAGCTTCTATCGGAAACAAAGCAACCTCACCCAACAAAATCTCATATAAGAATATTGATTTACCTCCGTTAACAAGATGTCATATGGTACTATTAATTTGACTTTAAAATTACTCGTGATAAAAAATTCATAAATCTAGTTCCTGCAGCACTCGTCAACCATTAGTACATCATCCATTGTATGTTGTGTGGTAACAAACTTCATCATTAAAGGCCAGCTTTATCCACCCCGGTACCACTGCTTAGGGGGTGAGCTGGGTGTATGTGCAGGAGTTGACTGTAAAAATTTCTCATTTCCCACCCCGGTTTTCAGTTTCACCTTATTTCTCCCATATAGTTAAATGCCCTTTCCCATGTCCATACATTCAACAATTGAAAAAAAAAAAAATAAATAAAAAATCGCTGAAAACACATTCTGGAAATTTTACAGAATGTTGGAAAATGCAGAAATAAAAATCAGCAGGTACAAACAACCATTTAACACATTTAAACACAGTGATTTTTGGTTAAGGTGACCCTGGAAAAACCCCCTACAACTCTTGGAGAAAACCAGTTCGAGAGCTCTTCTTTATTTCTGAAAATGTCTTTTTACAGTGAGAAATATTCAGCAAAAATCAGCAAGCAAATTTTACAACTTATCTCGTTTTCCGTGCCCTGGAGAACTGCTATGCGACTGTTGTACGGACTACTGTACGGACTGTATGGACTGTTGTACATACCTCGATTTCTGTGCAAAAAAATAAGCTATACGACCTTCTATTTTTGTGCAGAAAATCTGTTGTACGACCCTTGATTTCTGTGCAAAAATCTGCTATATGGCCCTCGATTTCTGTGAAAAAATCTGTTGTACAGCCCTCAATTTCTGTGCAAAAATCTGTTGTACTTCCTCCTGAAAATCGTGCCCAAAAATCTGCTTTTTACAGTGTGCTCACTTAGCTGTACGGATTTGCTAAACTGCTGCCTTGGAATGTGTGCCAAGCTGCTATTTCCTTCTCCTCCCTGTCCAGAAATCTCCCTTGCTCTCTTGCTCTCCTTCTCTCAATCTGCTCATGAAAGAAATGAATGACCTTTTCCTCCTTTAATCTAACCCTAAGTGACTTTTGGGTGATCCCTAAATCCAATGGCTGAAATAGATTGAGATCAACGGCTGAGATTAAATGCTCATTTAAATCTCACTTTCTATTTTTTAATGCACCCCACTTTAATAAAGACCCACTTAGTCATTTATTTCCAAAGTCACTTTTCCTTTCTAATTTTACATTGACTTTATTAAAGTCACTTAGAATTAGACTTTAGTAACTTTATCACTTAAAGTCACTTTTAAATTAGATTTAACTTTATAAAAATTATAAAGTTACTTTAGGAGAAAAATTAGATTCTTTTGGACACTTTTCCCTAGGCCAAAGATCAAAGCCTTAGGGAACCACCTGTCCTCCGCTACCAAATTTCAACACTCCCTCTTACCGAAGAAGGTGTTCCTCACCACACCCATCTTGTCTCTGAAGTAGACATGCTTGCCCCGTGGTAAGGCTTTGGTAAGAATATCTGCGACCTGCTCATCAGTGGAAATATACTCAAGCTTCACAGCTCCCTTCTGAACATAGTCTCTGATGAAATGATATCTGATCCCGATATGCTTTGACCTGTCATGAAATACTGGATTCTCCGTGAGTTTAATGCAACTCTGATTATCACAGTAAATCACTGAAGGTTTCAACGGCTGACCAAATAAGCCAAACAACATCTTGCGAAGCCAGATGGCCTCACAACTAGCTAGACTGGCTGCCATATACTCTGCTTCTGCTGAACTCAGTGCTACTGACTGCTGCTTCCGGCTGAAACATGACACTACTGCTGAACCCAACCCAAAACAACACCCTGAAGTGCTCTTCCTATCAGAAGCACAACCTGCCCAATCAGAATCAGTGTATCCTACCAATCTCACTCCATCTCCCTGCCTGTAGTCCAGACCATAATCCACTGTCCCCTGCAAGTACCGCAAAATGTGTTTTGCAGCCACCCAGTGAACCTTCCTAGGCTCACACATGAACTGACTCATCGTGTTGACTGCAAAACAGATATCTGGTCTAGTGTTGACCAAATACATCAAGGAACCAATCAGTTGCCTGTACAATGTGGGATCCACCAACTCGAAATCCAAAGCATGAAGCTTCTTCCAGTTGGTGATCATCGGTGTCGACATGGGTCTGCAATCCTCCATGTGGAATCTGCTAAGGATGTCCACAATATACTTCCCCTGCCCCAGGAAGAAATGCCCCTCCTCCTGCCACACCTCCAAACCCAAAAAGTAATGCATCAAGCCAATGTCCTTCATCTCAATCTCCGTCGCAAGATCTCTCTTGCAGTGCTCTATGGGTCTCTCTGCACCTGTAATGACCAAGTCATCCACATACAGCACCAGAATGAGAGGCTCCTCACCTATCACAATAAAGTAAAGGTTCGGATCTGCCTCACTCTTTGTGAAACCCATCCCCTGCAAATAAGTATCTATCCTGGAGTACCAAGCTCTGGGAGCTTGCTTCAGGCCATAAAGGGCCTTCTTCAGTCTGCACACATGGGACTCCTTCCCATGCACCTCAAAGCCCTGTGGCTGCTCAATGTACACCTCCTCCTGTATGAAGCCATTGAGAAATGCGGTCTTCACATCCATCTGGTGGATCTTCCAACCCATCTCTGCTGCTATCGATATAATGGAGCGAATCGAAGTATATCGAGCCACGGAAGCGAAGGTCTCCTCATAATCAACTCCCTCTACCTGGGAGAACCCTCTAGCCACAAACCTCGCTTTGAATTTCTCAATGCTGCCATCTGCAGCATGCTTTACCTTATAAAGCCATCTGGAAGTAACCACGGACTTGCCCTCAGGCCTCGGCACCACCTCCCAAACATCATTCTTCATGATAGAAGAATCATCCTCTTACATGGCCTCTCTCCAGACCTGTTGGCTAGTTGCCTCCTCATAGCTAGAAGGCTCAGAGTCAAGGATGCTGGTAACCATCACCATATAGCTACAAAATCTCTCAAGTGGTCTACTCTCTCTGACCGTCCTCTTCGGCTCAGCAACAGATGTGGCATCTCTCAAGGTGTCCTGAAGCCACTTGGGTTTCCTCTTCCCTGAGCAAGCTTCTCCCACAGGAGAATGAAACTCCTCCTCCTCATCACCATCACTGTCTGTCTGCTGTCCTCCTGCCTGCACCTGAACCTGTAGAAGCTGAGGTACCGTGTGAACGACACCATCAGTGGACTCCCTAGTGAACTGCTCTGTGACTTGCTCGGAGCACCACCCCTCTGGCTCGGTGAGCCACTGCTCCCTGATGGACCTGACATCCTCATAGATGTACCTCCTAATCCTCCTGACCCCCCTGATCCCTACCCACTGGATCCCT
>APFE031521511.1:21812-33186 GCA_000404065.3 Pinus taeda | reverse complement strand
ACTCATATCCACTCAAGGAAACATGAGACATCTGACCGCTCACATCAGAATGAATCAAATCAAGTATCCCAGTCGCTCTGCTGTCACTGCTGGGAAAAGGGGATTTGGCAAACTTGCCCATAGCACATCCTCTACAAGTATCAAAGTGATCAGTACTGAAATCTGGCATACCTGTAGTGATCTCCCGCAAGGTCCTCAAGGCTTCATGATACATATGTCCCATCCTGCGGTGCCAAATCTCACACTGCTCAGAACTGCTAGCTCTGCTGTCGGTACTACTACTCAATGCCAAAAGGGGCTGGAATGCAAACTTATACACCTTTGCATGGCGTACACCTACCACTCTAGCTGAATCAGTTGGAGCGCCCCTGGGATACATAAACACTTGTTCTCCCCTGAACAGTACCTCATATCCTCTGTCCTCCAAAGCTGAGACAGATATGAGGTTCTTCCTCATCCCTGGCACATAAAGAACATTTGACACCTTCAAGGGAGGTTTGGACTCCCTCTGAAATGTCAGTGTCCTCACACCGACTGCTCTAACAACTCTGTCATCGCCGAGTACTACCTACATATCAGTGCCACTCTCTGAAAGCTCTGAAAAGTACTCACAGACTCCTGTCATGTGACGTGAAGCCCCACTGTCCACATACCAGATACCTGAAGATGCCCCGCTAATCGAGGGAAAAACATGCTCCCTCTGAACTTGTGTGGCAGGTGATCCCGCACTAGAGAACTCACACACAGTGAACCCAAACTCCCGGTCAAAACGATCTGCAAAGTCCTCAACCTTTTCTGAAGCTGCCATGCTCTGGTTCTTCCCCTTTTTCTTCTTATTCTCTGGACACACAACTACATAGTGTCCCATCTTTTGACAATTCCAACACTTCACCTTGAAATAGTCCTTTTGTGTGTTACCCTGTTTACCTTTACCTTTGCCTTTGCCCCCACCATTGCTTGTGGAAGCCTGCTTCTTCCCTTTGCCTTTCTTGCCTCCTGCTGACAGTGCTACATACTCATCCCGCTCAACTGGCTTGGCTGCCCCAAGCTGACCTTTCCTGATCTCTGTCTGAATGCAATCATCCCAAAATCTCTCCCAAGTGGGAAGGGTTTCACATGCACAAACCCCATCAGCAAAGTTCATCCATGAACGGGGGAGGCCATTCACTGCAATCCGCACCAACTCAGTGGGTGGAATGGCCTCTCCAATTGCCGCCAACTCATCTCTCACATTAGTAATCTTTGTGAGATATCCAGCTGCACTATCATTACCCATCTTAATATTCTTCAGCTTCTCCTTCAGGACCATTTTCCGGTTCTCATTGGTACTCTGATAGAGATTGGACAATGCTGTCCACATCTCATGGGAATTTCTCTTTCTTCTCACATGAGCAATGCAATGGTCTTTGACTCCGTCTATAATCAGTCTCTTACCCTTGTTGTTCTTTTTATTATACTTAGCTAACTGAGTAGCATCAGTAGGCACAACAACAAGGTTCTGTGTGGTATGCACCATGATGTCCCAGAGTTCCGCCTCCTCAAAGATACTCTGCATTCTCTCCTTCCAAACGCTGTAATTTGTATGCCCATCCAACCTATCCTCTACCCTCAATTCCAATGACATCCTGCTGTCCTAAAACTGAAAAATAGCACTGCTGTAGTAAAGATAAAACTGCGGTTTGTGAAAAATCAGCTTTTGAAATTTTCTGAGTGAAAAATCAGCAGGCTGTAATTTTCCTCCTTGCTATCCCAAACTGCACTTCAGCACTCAACCTCTGATACCATGTAAAAATTTCTCATTTCCCACCCCGGTTTTCAGTTTCACCTTATTTTTCCCATATAGTTAAATGCCCTTTCCCATATCCATACATTCAACAACTGAAAAAAAATAAATTTTGCTGAAAACACAAATTTTGGAAATTTTACAGAATGCTGGAAAATGCAGAAATAAAAAATCAACAGGTACAAACAACCATTTAATATATTTAAACACAGTGATTTTTGGTCAAGGTGACCCTGGAAAAACCCCCTACAACTCTTGGGGAAAACCAGTTCGAGAGCTCTTCTTTATTTCTGAAAATGCCTTTTTACAGTGAGAAATATTCAACAAAAATCAACAAGCAAATTTTACAACTTATCTCGTTTTTCGTGCCCTGGAAAACTGTTGTACGGCTGTTGTATGGACTGTTGTATGAACCTCGATTTATGTGCAAAAAATCAGCTATACGACCCTCGATTTCTGTGTAGAAAATTTGATGTACGACCCTCAATTTCTGTGCAAAAGTCTGCTGTACAGCGCTCGATTTCTGTGCAAAAATCTGTTGTACTTCCTCCTGAAAATCGTGCCCAAAAATCTGCGTTTTACAGTGTGCTCACTCAGCTGTACGGATTTTCTAAACTGCTGCCTTGGAATGTGTGCCAAGCTGCTGTCTCCTTCTCCTCCCTGTCTAGAAATCTCCCTTGCTCTTTTGCTCTCCTTCTCTCAATCTGCTCATGAAAGAAATGAATGACCTTTTCCTCTTTTAATCCAACCCTAAGTGACTTTTGGGTGATCCCTAAATCCAATGGCTGAAATAGATTGAGATCAAGGGCTGGATTAAATGCTCATTTAAATCTCACTTTCTATTTAATTCACTCCACTTTAATAAAGATTCCACTTAGTCATTTATTTCCAAAGTCACTTTTCTTTTTTAATTTTACATTAACTTTATTAAAGTCACTTTAAAATTAGACTTTAGTAACTTTATCACTTAAAGTCACTTTTAATTATATTTAACTTTAGAAAAATTATAAAGTTACTTTAGGAGAAAATTAAATTCTTTTGGACACTTTTCCCTAGGCCAAAGATCAAAGCCTTAAGGAACCACCTGTCCTCCGATACCAAATTTCAACATTGACTAGTATGTAACCTTCTTTTTACGTTTTAGTTTGAATTAAAAAATTAATTTATTATTATTAGCATGTTTGATTTTTTTTTTTAATATTGACCTGGGTATATGTGCTGAAGTTGACTAGTATGTAACCGTCTATTTACGTTTTAGTTTGAATTAAAAATTATTTTATTATTATTATTATGTTTGAATTTTCTTTTTTAATATTGAGCTCGGTGTATGTGCAGGAGTTGACTAGTATGTAATCTTCTATTTACATTTTAGTTTGCATTAAAAAAAAACAATTATTATTATTATGTTTGATTTTTTAAGGGAGAAGTAAAAAATTGTGAAGTGACTTGAAGGCAAGCTGTTGATTGGTGTGGGTTTAGTTGTGCTATGATTGGTGTCATTTTATTTTGTACTTGAAAAATTTGCCATGGGCTCCAGAGCAGGGGTTAAATTTGACGCCTGTATGCCCGTATTTGGCTTTTCTAAAAGTAAAATACTTTCTAGTTCCAAATCTCCACGTCATTTGTAACTTGCCAATAATTTTTAAAAACGTCAATATGATGGGCATATTTAAAAATGAAAAGTTTTAAAAGAAAAAAAATATATATATATATATATATATATATATATATATATTATATAACTTGAGCTGAATGGAGAGTGAATCATTGTGAATAGTGATTCATTAACATTATTAATATCTTATTTAATAATCCACATGTATCCCAAAATCATTGTGAATAGTGATTCGTTAACATTATTAGTATATCTTATTTAATAATCCACCTATATCGCAAAATCATTGTGAATAGTGATTCATTAACATTATTAATATCTTATTTAATAATCCAATTGCCCAAGTGACAACTATCCGGATTCCAAACTGAGTCATAAATATCAATTTCTAGTTTTCAACGTAAATGGTATGGTAATTAATTCCCATCTACCCACTGCCGAGTTATGTTACTAATTTATGGTGATTCGTTTGCAAGTTGCAACTTCTAATTTGTGTTAAATTCCAATCAACAATAATTTGTATGTTATTCATTATTGAATGTGGTGAGGAGCAAGGCATAAGAAAAACTCTGCAAAGTCTCGAACTTCAAATGCTACAAAACCAGAACTCAGCTGACTAAGTAACCAGCGAGTGATAGCCATAGATAGTGTTTTACACTACTTATATTTGAGAGATGCTCTGCTCTATTCGTTTTTCTATGCATGCTTGTTGGATATCTGTATTTGTTTTTCTATGCATGCTTGTTGGATATAGGCAACAATGTTTTGTTTGTTTATTTTTTAATAAATTGATTTTTTCTCTATCTTTACTTGACTTTGTGTATTTTGATTGTGGTTTTATTATTATGTGATGGATGGGTTATATTTATTGCAACATTGATAAAGAAATAAACCCTAGAGCTTGGCCATCTAAAAAATATATGAATGCCTGGATAATAATTTCTTCCTATCATCTTTACCCCCACACCTAACTTTAACGACTTCCGGCTCAGATTGATGAAATCGGATATATATGGGACATGATTGAAACGAACAAGGAAGTAAGGTTACTATGGAATCCTTATCAAGATCGATGGTCAATTAAGGATGGGGTTCGTTCAATTTTCATGCCATGGTCACACAATCATAGGTTGTAGTTGTTTTCAATCTTCCCTTGCTTTCTTCAGAGATTTAATATATTCACAATGCATCTTAGATCACTTTTCGAAGCCCCTGTTTTACTTCTTTTTAGTCCTCCCATTCCTTTTTGTAGGGATTGAATATATTCACAATGCATTCAGTGTGAACTTGGGAAATGATCACATACAATGGTAGGTGGTCTATCCAACGGGAGAGGGACCTTGGTTACACCTCTCCTTGGTCACACCATCTTGAGCTGCAGGCGTGGAATCAATGAAAATTATAGCAATGAGTAATAAATAATATTTGGACACATCATTACTATGGTTTTGTTTGCTTTCGCCATCAATTTACCATGATTTGTTGCCATGACCTAACCAGAACTTATTCCAACTTCCCTCACTGGCGTATTTGGAAAGAATCTCTATTTCCAAACAATGCCATTGTACGCTATCATGTGACTATCAATGCTTTTGAGTGGCCCGAACTAAACCTAACACGCGAAAATCTCGCAGCAAAGCCAGAAGAGTAGGAACAAGTTTATGAAGTGCATACTATAATTCTATAATTCAAGTGACAGGGGTCAGCGTATTTCCAAATTTGTAAGCCTCGGTTTTCACACTTGTGTACACACTCGTATTCAAATATTTGTGGCATAGTTTCATAGTCGACTTTCCTAAAAAGTTGATGGCATATACCCTGCCTTCAGGATCCCATAACCGAAGATTCAAAGCATGAGGGCATTTCAGAGATTGTGTTGCTGAGCATCTCGTCCAAAAGCGTAGAAATAAGTTTGTGAAATAATTATAATATTATAATGTGCAGAGCAAGGTGTGACAGGAGGGGGTATATTTCAAACTTGGTAGGCTAGTGTTTAACACCACATAGATTCTCATGCAAATTGAACTGCATTGTTGACCCAACAACATAAAAAATACACTTATTTTCTGCTTCGCCCAATTGACCATACTTCGATCAATTGATAATGGCCGTGCTTCATTGAAAATGTGATGGATACTGTGGCTTTTCCCTCTATATAATCATATTCAAAACTAATTCCATAGTGTTGTGCAAAAGATTGAGTTGGGGGTTTTCTCTGAACCGGTGTTGCAGTTTTTTCAGTGATGGGGAAGAGCTTTTCTAGATTACTATTTGGGTGATGCGATGATGTTGGCTCTTATTTGGGATCCCCTAATTTCTAAACAACTCTACAAATTAGTTGGTGCATGATTGGTTTCTCACATATCTAACTGTTCTATTAATCATCGCCAAATATTTGGCTTTCACTTTTCGAAGCCCCTGTTTTGCTTCTTTTTAGTCCTCCCATACATGGGATTAACATGGTAGTGACTTAAATGGAAAACATGGTATGTGTGAATGAATGATTTTTGTCAAATTTGTTGCAACAATATTAACATTCATTATTTTCATGTGAGAGTAATTATGAATATTTATTTTTTCACTTTATAATATTATTTTTTGTTGTTTCTATACATATTTCCCATCTATTTTATCACTATTTCCATCATAAAAAAAACTCTAAACATTTCAACAATCTGGAAAATTTGCAGAAAAGTTTGATCATCTGGTCTCAAAACAAAGTGTAGCAATGAGACTTGAGTCAAAGGGCACAACAAAGAATAGAAAATTTGCAACAATTATAAGTACAATTTGAAATTAGATGAAACTTATACAAATAATGAGCAGTTTAAAAATAAAAATATCAAAAAAAATTCCCAAGGTAGAATCACCCCTCAATTTTAACCCTTAAAAAAAGTTGCTCATAGAGTAATCATCTCTGACAGGAGATAACAAGTAATCATCTCTGACCGGGGATAACAACTGGCTGCAGCCTGGACAAACTTGGGGAGGAGTACTGGGGGCCCAACCAGCTCAGAGTAAAATACTCTTTTAATCTCTGGTGTCAAATTTAACCCTGCTACAGAGAGATTTAAAAAGGTTGCTCATAGAGTAATCATCTCTGACCGGAGATAACAACTGGCTGCAGCCTGGACAAACTTGGGGAGGAGTACTGGGGGCCCAACGAGCTCAGAATAAATACTCTTTATCTCTGGTGACTTATGGGAATAAACTTGCAAGCAAGAACCCTAAATGGGGAAGACCCCTAGATAGGTCAGGATGCTAACGCCGAACTTTCCGCGAAGTTGGTGATTGCTGGGTTCTCATTAGATCCATATCGTCAAACATAAATTGTGCCGACGAACGACTCATCTGTGTCCAGGAAAAGCACATGATGTGGGCTCCCTGCTTCGCTACTATTTCTGCGTGGGGTGGTCGGTCCTGTTCCTGGAGTGAAGGAATACATGGATCGTAGAATCTATTATGGGTTTACCATTCATTGGCAATTTGTCTCCTGGTATTGCGTGAGTAAGGTAACTTGGTATTAGCATGGGATTAAGTATTTTGAAAGATCATTCAGGGCTTTATTTGTAAGTAAATGACTTGATTCACTGGTTATGGCGACGAAGATATATCTGTGAAATTGGTTTTACCAAATGCCTATTCCATTAAGGTTGAAGAATTTCATGTCAGAGTTCCACATTCTTCGCTATCTGTACGAATTGGGGGCAACGGATGAGGGAAAGGTGAATGAAACCATCTTGCCTAAGCTCACCATGGTGCTACTGCAAATGGGTCTAGATTGTATGTTTAATGGAATTTTTGTTGAAGGTCCTACTTGTAATTATAATGGCTTAGGTAAGTCTGATTTTGTATTTGGGTTGGAGGAAAATATTTATAATTTGAAGACGATGACGATTCTGCTCTAGCAAGAGATGACCGTGTTTGGGATTCAGGTTTTGAGGGCTGATGGCAAAACAGTTATGGCAATGGCCCATTGCCCCCGTCAATGATCAAGAAATTGAAGGTGCTTGAGTTTTCATTTATTCAAACTAATTTTTCGTGTACCTGGGGGCAATTGTTTTTCCTTTTATTAATTTGTTTGTGTGTAGATTATAGGATTTCCGTCTAAGTAATTGTACTTTATGTATGCTACGGGTTTTTCTGTCTGTTGCGCTATATTGGGCTAGATCTAATAATAGCTATCGGATGAAGATGGGATGCACAGATCTAAGGACACTGATGATGAAAATGACATGCAAACAGCGATGACGAATCAATGAATTAGTCATAAAAAGCCCAAATGACAAAAATACACCTGGCATACATAGAGAACAATTGCTTAAGATGAGAATTCCATATTCTAAACAAAACATATTATTAAAGGAACGATGCAACAACAGCAGCGACGAGGATGAGATCCACAACGGTGTTTTCAATTATCTCAATCAACCAATAAAACCCCATCGGAAAGGCTCGGAAAAATGGAGGGTAAGTTTTGTATATCTTTAATTTGGTTGAATGAGGTCTACACGAGTATATTTGCAGAATTTGTCGTAACTGCTCCTATCTGTAGCTTCGTTTGATATTAGTTTTACTTGAAGAAAGTGTATAGCCCTGTTAAATCTGGGCATAGCTTGTTACAAGATCTAGATCTACATGGGACACACATGTTTGCGATTAAAATAGTTTTTGATTTTGTGAAGCTCAAGGCTTAACAGGTTTCCAGGCTTAGCAGTCTTGCAATAACATTATAAGAAGTTAGGATCCACATATGATATGAAAATAACAAGTTGCATTTTCTACCGTAAATTACAATTTTCAGATGTGGGGAGTTATAATGAGCCCTTTGGTTATAAGATAAGCAAAGCCATTTGGAGCTACAACCAACCACATTGTGTTTTGATAGAATTGTTGCCAATGCTCAAATAAGGTCAAAGAACCATTGATAATTGTTTTTTCACTCAATTTGGTGAAATATCCTTTTTTTGATAATAGGTTTTGTTTAGTTTTCATTTTTGCTAACTATATGGGTTATTGCTTAACCATATTTTCTCTGCAAAGTGTATTATATATAATATATATATATAGATATATATATTTATTTATTTATTGTTAAAGGTTATGGTGAAGGTTCATTGATGTAATTTTTATTATTACATCACAGAGACAGGATAGGATAGAAACAGGGGCTTTAGATGGGCAATGGACTTACAATGTTGTTTTTACATCTAATGAGATGGATTCACTATGTTATTTTTGCTTCTCTATTTTCATTTCAGATTAATCGCGGGTTTGATAAACAGGTTCATTAATTAGAGTCTCGACTCTCAATACATGAATTCATCAATTTTTTCCAGTTTTATCACAGGGCTTAATAATGTAATGTTGAATGTTTAATTTTTCCTTCTAATTTTTCAGCCTTGTAGTTCACGGGAGTTTGATATATGGGCTTTATATGATATCCCTGGTAGGAAAGGGAACCGGAAGAAATAGAGTCGGCCTGATAAACTTGTTTGAAGTTTTGTGATAATACTTTTATTTATTTGTAGATTTTACTTGTTTTTTAAAAATTTTCATGTGAATTAATTAGATAGTCACTTTTTAAGTTTTTTTATTACTATATAGTTTAGTAAAATGTGTTCCAGAGATTCTGACGCTGAACGGTGGATGCGTGGAGTTTCGACATGGGTACCCGTACACCGTTTTAACTCAATTTATGCTGTGTTTTATAGCGTTAGTGTATCTGTTACATGTTTAGGTTTTGGGGTTTTTTTCTTAGTTTGATTTGTTTTGGTAAGGATTTCTTGGAATTGTGAACTCTTCGCAATAGAGTATTTTAAAGATTTTTCACGATTTGAATCTATATAAAGTCAAAAACCCATTTTACATGATAAAGATGTAGATTTTACTCAAACTTCTTAGCTAGATTCTGACAAAACATTTTACATAATAAAGATGTAGATTTCACCCAAACTTCTTAGCTAGATTCTGACAAAACACCAAAACATGTAATAATTAGACAAGTCCAGTATTTTATTGTTAGAAGCATTAATAATGTTGGTGATGGACCTGTGCGCTCTTTGCTGTTGAGCATCTATTGTGTCCTGGAGATTCTAGAAACTGAACGGTGGATGCATGCAGTTTTGAAAAGGGTACTCGCTCGAGTTTATGCTGAGTTTTGTTGGGAGTTCTAATGGCGTTAACAACGGACCTGTACCTCTCCGCTGTTGTGTGGGTGTATTTTAAGAGAAACGGTTGAGTGCAGAAGGGGTAGATATGCTCAGATAAGCATGTGCACAAGATTAAACTGCTATTTTGTGCCTATATGAATTTGTTCTTGGTCGTCGTCACGCAGCCGATGGGATGTCTGATATCATTTGAAGCACTATTGGGGTTAAATAGGGTTGTCCACTGTACCTTATTCTGTTTGGGATCTATATTGATGATTTGGAAGCATTTCTACATGAGCATATCCAGGACAATGATGGCTACCTTCTTCACCAAGTTTTGATATCTACTCTACTCTTTGCTGACGACGTGGTCCTCCTCTCCTCATCCCCAAAAGGATTATAGAGGCAGTTGGATGCCTTAGCTTTGTTTTGTGACCATCGACATTTGATGGTCAATCTGGGTAAAACCAAGGTTATGATCTTCAATGGGGTGAAGAAAACCTCAGACCTTCACTTTCTATTCAAAGGGGAGGAGATTGAGATCACCAGCACATATACTTACTTGGGGGTGCAATTCTTAGGTCCCCACTTCAGTTTGCGACCAACACTTCAGCCTCGGATCAACAAAGGATATGGATCCTTAGCCCTTCTCGAGAGACAGTGCTTTCCGCATCACTTGCAGGACATCTCGTCCAAGAATGGCCTCATGGACACCTTGATCCGAGATTTGGGGACGGTCTTTACTTGAGTTAGACTAGGCTTCAGCTAAGAGAGTCTAGATTCTTCTTCTCTGACACATCATTAGGTGCAAACTGACAGTGCTGTAGCACATCATCCTTGCAAAGTTTGGAGCTCACCGCTTTTGGCTTGAGACGGTCTTCAAATTAGTTTCATTCTTGCATCGTGTCGAGGACTTGGCAGACTCGATAAAGAGTAGGGACCAATATCCTTACATGTCATATTGCTCTTCTGAAACTATTCCCCGTTCTACTCCTTTAGGCCGAGCCAGATGTTGGTTTACAGGAGTTTCAAACCTCTTAGAGTCAGTGGGAATTCAGTTGGATCGTCTCCCTCCTTTCCGATATTCCTTAGATTCTCTTGGTCACCTTTTACTTGCTAGACAGGAGCTAAACAAGATCATCAGGGAGGACATCTACAGCCAGTTCGTCCAGGTCACCTGGGTGAATCCTCCAAGAGGGTTGAGCCCAAAGATGGCCTTCTACACTAAGCACTTCTTGGAGTTGAGAGATGGGCTCATTGTTCGACCCTAGTATACGTTTCACCATTGGATGCATGTTCTTCGTATTCCTCTAGGCCAGTTCAGAGTAGGTTCTCATAGACTTCGGGTAGAGACAGATCACCAGGTGGCTATGTAAACGGATTCGTTCTATAGGCCCCTCGAATCCCGAATCCATCGTGTCTGACGCGATTCTCTTCAGATTCGTGTCCAAAACCCATGACACATCATGTCCTTTTTTGACACGTCGAATCCGACTGCGTGTCATGATTTTCTCAGCGTGTCACGATTTTGGGAATCGTGTCCTGTTTTCCAGGACTCGCTAGGCTCAAAAAGTGACTTTCGCGGGTATGAAAAGGCCGCATTTGGTCATTACAACCACGCATATTTTCATTTGGCAAGCGTTTTGGCAACTTCATGATCAAGTCTAGGCCCTAGTATTGATATGCTATTCATGGTAATGTTAAATTCTTAAAGTAAAAGTGACATTCTCCTTAATCTTCATTTTCATCCTTTTACTTAAATTTTTAACATTACCATGAAATGACTCAGGATGTTTGAGAGTGGTTCCGGCCTCATTGGATTTT
>APFE031521511.1:3902-20796 GCA_000404065.3 Pinus taeda | reverse complement strand
TAATAAAATAATATATAATGAATCCTACGTGTCCTGTTCCGGGGGGTCAACGTGTCCGAATCTGACACCACGAATCTCGAATCCTACAAATCCCGAATCCCCGTGTCAGGTGACTTAGCCAGGTGGATAGACTAGACAGACTCTGCCAAGTATGTCATTTACAAGAAGTGTAGACCAAGGTGCACTTCATCCTTGGATGCCATGTCTACTACGAGATCAGAGGAATGCTTCATTGCGTGTTCAAAGATTCTTCGACACTCGCAGACTTTTTCAGGTACCCCGATTAGAGATGTTTGGCCCTATATATGTAGGAGGCTCTTAGGTTCTGAGCGCATATTCTTTAGCCTCCCATCAGACCAGAGCCCACAAAGAGGATCACAACATTTTTCAGGGTACTACCTTCAGATAGGGGCACCAAGAGATCGATTAATACCAGTATGTATCCAGACTCGAAATCAGTGAGGATTTGTGGGACCTCACCCTGCCACACGAGATCTCAGCAGCAGTTTCGTCTCAGATCCATTCTTGGGAGACAGACTAGTTCCTCCAACATTCAGCAGCGTTTGAACCCCCCTAGGAAAAGATTTAGTGGACAATCTACACTTGCCATCGGCTCTTCATCGGGCCAACAGATTTTGTTGAGTTTCTTCAGTGTTATTGATTCAGCCTCAGATGTTAGGAGAGATGGGTCTGATCCTCAGACCTATAAGCTCTTGGATCTTCTCCACCAGGCCAGATGTTGATTTACTTCATACATTGTATCTTTTATAGGAGACGGTTTGGTTCTCCCGCTTTGTATATACATCAATGTACTCAACACTCCCTTTGACCTACTTGGTGGTCATTAGTTGGACATAAAGATAATTATCTTATCTTATCTATGCCATGAAGAAGTCACCTAGAGAGCTCCAAGAAAGGAGGCAGCGAAAGATTTCTGTTAAAGGATCTCTGTCAGAGAGTTTTGGCAGTGCTGTAAACAATCAGGAAGGGCAGAAGAGGGCAGCTGAGAGTGACACAGAAGAATACGCTCGGAGTAGCGTTTGTAAGCTAGAGGGAATGGACAATAGGCTTGATGCCTTTGTTTTTTCTGTGCCAATAGTTGCCTCACTGTAGTCAGGCCTGATTTGCCCAGAGGAAGTAATGCTGTAACTATTTGATTTTCAATAGAGAGATCGGAGATTTCTCTATGTTAGGTATTTCTTTGATTGTGATTAGAGATAAGGGAGTCTCGCTACTGCTCTGCTGGGCTAGGAAATTGACTGAATTCCTCCTTTTTAATTCATGCAAGCTGAAGACAGAGTGAATGTATCTGCACTTGGGCAGATTTGAGAAAACAGAGTTACAGCAAACTTTGTCTGCAAAATTAGGGTTGAGAATCTCTTTTGATTGTTTTGTGATTATTCATATTACTTCTTTTGTTTGTTTCGTTCTGTATCTTTCGAAGTGATGGCAAAATCGAAAATCCTCAATTACAACGCTCAATTGGTTAAAGAGTGTGAGTAAGCTAGCCATTTTAATATTTTCCAGAACCTCATATATGCTTTTGATATCCACGAGCAATTCAACAACAACGATGACAAAGATGAGATGCTCAACAATGTTTTCAATATCTCTCCCAAGAAAACGGATCGGAGAGCCACCGAAAAATGGAGGGTAAGTTCTGTATATTCTTTATTTGGTTGGATGAGGTTTACACGAGTATTTTTGCCAAAATGGAGGGTAAGTTTTGTATATTCTTTATCTGGTTGGACAAAATGGGGGATAAGTTTTGTATATTCCTTATTTGGTTGGATGAGGTCTACATTAGTAATTTTTTTTTTTTTTTAAAAATATTTGCCATAACTACTGCTATCTGGAGCTTCATTTGATATTTTAGTTTTATTTGAAGAAATGGTGTAGCCATGTTGAATTTGGGCATAGCTTACTACAAGTTCCAGATACACACACAATGCATGTTCGAGATAAAAATGGTTTTTGATTTTGTGAAGTTTAAGGCTTAACCGTTCTCCAGACTTAGCAGGTTTGCACTAACATTATAAGAAGTTAGATGTACCATCTGATGCGAAAAAAGTTGCATCGGCCTCTGTAAATTACAGTTTCCAGTTTTGGGGAGTTACGATGAGCCCTTTGTTTAGAAGCAAAAAGCCATTTGGAGGTGCAACCAACCACATTGTTGTTGCATGGAATTATTATAAAATGGTGTCCAAGTTTGACCAGACATTTTTGAATGAGTGATTTATGATAAAGAGTGTCTTAACAGTCTATCTATTTATTCATTGTTAATCTAAAATTCTATTAATTGTTAATCTAAAATTTTATAGTGGTTAATCCAAAACTCCATTATAATGAATCCAAAACTCCATAAACAACACATACTTTGTTATTATACATTATTATTTTTTATTTAGTTATGAGTTTGCTAATATTGGTTAATTATACGGTTCATTGTTTGACAATATACTTTTTCCCAATATTTTCTTATTTTTAGCATTATTACTGATAGGTTTATTGATGTTGTAATTTTTACTCGTTACAGGAAAAAGGAATTACGGGACAGAAACACGGTTTTTAAAATCTCTTTTCATTACTTTGTGATTATTGATGTTACTTCTTTTGTTATGGTGCTTTCAGTGATGGCAAAAGTGAAAATCCTCTATAACAGCGTTCAATTTGTTAAAACGTATGAGAAGACTAGCGATTTTAATATTTTCCAGAACCTCAGATATGCTTTCGAAATCCACGAGCGGGAGAAGGCGATCTTGGACTTCGTTCAGTATTAGTTGCCTGCCCAATTATCTCTTAAATTGAAGAATCTCATATCGGAGTTCGAGAGCCTTCGCCATCTGTACGAGGAGGGGCAGTGGATGAGAGAACAGGAATGAAACAATCGTGCCGATGCTCACCACTGATCCCCATCAGTGTGCCATGAATGGGTCCAGACCGTGTGTTTGATAAAGCACCTTTTCGTAATTATAATGGCTTAGGCGAGTCTGATTTTGTAGTTGGGTTGAAGAAAAATATGAAAACGATTCTGATCTAGAGAGGGTGTCTGTGTGGGGATGCAAGGGATGGGAGGTGTTTAATCTGCCGCCATTGCTGCCATTGCTATTATGTTATTGCGTAAAGACGTTATAATTTTGTTTAATTGTGAGTGTTTAAGTTGTTTTTTTAATGGCTGAAAGAGATTCAGTACTATTAAAAACTCTAAATGGTTAAAGATTGAGGTTATACCATTATAACTCAGATTTTATCAAATCATACAAAAATTTCTATTATTTTAGAGACAAAATCATACAAAAATTTCTATTATTTTATTTTTTTGAAGGCTTAACTTTGAGAAAACAAATTGTTCAAGACTTAACTGTGAGAAATCAAATTGTTCACTCAACCTAAGATCTTTTATTGCAATGATTAAAAATAATTGAAGTTTCCATTTAGTCATACCATACGGCAATCGTTTTCTTTGATTTATTAATTGATTATTTTTATGGCATCATGGAATTTCCATCATCAGCCATTGCTCTTCATGTATGACAGGAGCATTGTTTTCTTTGATTTATTAATTGATTTTTTATCACATCATGGAATTTCCATCATCAGCCATTGCTCTTCATGTATGACAGAAGCATTTTGAAACAGGTAGAAACCTAAATTTCAGAAATTTTTCGATATACAGCCCGAAAAATGCTGACTGAAGACTTTCCCATTTAACAAAAACGACGGTGAAGCCGAAAAGCAGGGAGGTGATTTTAATATCAAACCCAAGTAAACCCCATCACAGATTTTTCCTACGATGGTGAAGCCGAAAGGCAGGGAGGTGATTTTAATATCAAACCCAAGTAAACCCCATCAGAGATTTTTCCTTGGGAGATTCGACAACAGATATGCCAAAGGCGAAAATCAGAACATATGGACCCAAAGGATGTTCTCAGTAAAAGGCCCAAGGCCTGACCATATTCATAATGAGAATATGACTGATCCGTAGACATTATTTACATGGCTTGTTTTGATCCACCAAAAAATTTGACCAACAAAAAGAACTGAGTGAAGAGCGCTGTGGCTTTTTGCTAGCACATTTCATGATTGCTCATTTTCGATAGATAAATGGTATAAAAACTGTGTTGCTGGATACTTGGAATAAAAATTGTGCGTAAACGATGTGACAAACAACAATAGGGTAGTTGTTTCAAAAACTGTAAATGTATAGATCATCGAGCTATAGAATATGCATCAGTTTCAAAAACAAAGTATATGATAGAGAGAGCATATAGGATATGTAAATTTTTATAAGTGGTCGTGTTTTAGAGCTTGTTTTGATAGACCATTGGTTGTGACGTTTAGTTCACATAAGATGTGTGTGAAGGAGATCCATTTGAAGGAGATGAGAGCTTCAGAGTTTTTTTGATTTCATGTAGGATGGATTGTAACATATTTTCAATATGTGCTTTGCTATTTTCTTAGTCAATGACAAGTTTGGAATCTCCTACCACTTGTAATCTGGTAACATTTTTTTTATGACACTGTGTGAAAGAGGACACATAGGGCAATCAACTCAGCCCTGTTGTTGGTTCTTTTCTTAGGAATGTATCTTACTTGCATGTTGTGTGATTGTGTGAGGAATAAAACCACACCTATGCCACAATGTGGTGGATGCCCTTGTGTAGCAGCATAAAAAATCCCCAGGGGGGCTCAGTGTAAGTGGAGACACGATTGGGATGCATTGTCGGAAAGGTTTTCGGTCAACTTTGTGTTACATGCATAGTTTAGTCACTAAATCATTAGTGATCTATGTAGGGATGAACCTAGAATTGAAAATCGTTGCGTTCCTTGCCCACCAAATGTAGTTGATCAAAATATTTGGAAAGCCCTTGGAGGAACCACTTTTGTTTTTTGTCTATGTTTTGAGGCATTCAACTATGAGAATGACCTGCACTATATATGCACATGATATAAAAATGTGAGCAATACCTTCCGAAGAAGATTTACATAATATGCAGATGTTGGGCCCGTTCCATTCACATTTGATGAGGTTGTCCCATGCGAGTCCCGTCCCATCCACATTTGATGAGGTTGTCCCGTGAGAGTAGTTTATTGTTAAGCGCCAACCAAAGTGTGATCTTGGATTTCAAAGTAGCATGGAGTTTCCACATATATTTCCACCACTAGTGAATTTTATCTGTGAAGAGATGTGTGTCTCATACCCCAATTTTGCAGCATAGTTGTTGTTGTGTGGGTCTTTGACCACACCAGGTTGTCTTCTACCTCTTCCCGAAGTTGTATAAAATTTGTGGTGAGAAGGTTTTTGTACGAGTTCCATTCATTTGCATGGGTTCCAAAGAGATTTAAATCAATGACCATTTTCCATTCTTCATTCCCCCCAAGCTTGGGGAGCTTGTGCTTTGACATCTGTGGGGAATAAACAACCTTGTTGATTGAGGATATCTAAAATACCATTGGAGAGTATGTAGACATCGTTTGAACCTACCCATGAATCTAGGGCTAACTTTACTTTTTGGCCATTTCCAATACACCAAGCAATCCAATTCCTTATGAGGGGGAAAGCAAGAGCAAACTTTTTCTAGACAATCGATCCTTTTATTGATTTTCTTGACTGGCAAATCTAGCCTAGGAAGGAGGATGTAGGGAGGTATTTAGCTTTAAAGTTTTCCCCCCTAGAGAAGAGTTGTGTATGAGTCTCCAAAGATTCTAGGTTGCTAGCACTTCGCTAAAATATTGTAGGTCCTTGAAACCCCAGCCACCTAATATTTTGGGGAGAGCCAGTCAATCCCACTTGATTAGTGGGACGCTGTCATTGCGATGGCCACTAGCCCACAAAAAAAGTGTGCATGCTTTTCAAATTTCAGTGACAATTCCCTTTGAGATGTGCGCAATGGAGCACCAATAGATTGGGATGCTTTCAAGGACGACCTTTATCAGAATGGTTCTTCCTCCCCTAGAAAGGAAATGGTTTACCCAAAAGGTGATGTGTGTTTCTACTTTCTAGTAGAGCCATAATTGATCCTAGTAAGTGTATCCCGTTGGCTTGAGGAAGAAATCAAGGTATTTAAAGCCAGAGACAATGGGAATGTCTTGAAAGGAGAAAGATAGTCCTACGATGGTGTGGGCTTCATTCGGGAGAAGATGCGAGATGAGTCTGTATTTATGGGTATTGATTTCCATACTAGTTGGAGAGCAGAAGGGTGAGGATAAAGTGGAGTGTTGATGGAATCGATGGAGTCATTGTAAAATATGAGATTGTCATCAACAAATAGGAGGAGGGATATGCGATGGTTTAGGGAAACTTCAACGCCCTTGAAAGAGTTTTTGGAGATGGATTCCTAAATGAGTTTATTGGGTGTTTCTGTGATCAAGAGGGGGAGTGGAGAAGGTGGACACCTCTGTTGGAGTCCTCAAGATACTTTGAAGAATGGGTAGGGGTGCGCACTAAAGAGAACGAGGGAGGTTGATTGAAGGCATCCCTTTATCAAATTTATTGAGTTGAGTCCCAAACTGATCTCTAATAGGATTAGTTTGAGGAATGTGTTGGACAAATATTTGTTATTGATGTCAAAGGAAACATAGGCTTGTAGAGAAATTCAAGCCCTTTCCAACTAGTATTTACCTCCCAGTCCCTCCTCATTGAAGAGAATTTTAATTACAAGTTAGAAAATCCATATTTTGCTCCTCATGACAAATCAACCTCCCTTCCAAAATACATGTCGATTCTAGTGTGGGATCAAACTCGTATAAATACAAGTTATGCCTCATCAATTTCTACAAGGAACTTGATTGATTAGAGAACAAGAAGCATACGAACTTGAGGCAATAGTGAAGAGGTCCATATCTCATGAACCTAGGAGTAGTTTGAAGGAAATTTTTTGGGTACTATTTCTGTTATGGGTTAAGGTTTTTTTGGTGAATTTTTTTAGCAGGTTCTGAGATATTGTTGGAGAAAATTTGGCGTCTAGAATTCAACCCTTCTTGAGGCATATAATTCAACTCTTGTTGAGGATTAAAACTCAATCTCTTTATGATATAACTCATTATCGTAAAAGATAAAACTTCAGCCTTGTGTTGAGATAAACCTCGGTTGTGTGGAGTGGCAGTTTCGACCATGTGGAGTGACAAATTTTGGTCCTTGTGGAAAGTAAGACCTCTGCCACAGTTTCAACCCTATATTGGGTCATACCTGTACCACTATTTCAACTTGATTCGTAACTATTCTTGAGCTTAATCTAAATCAATTTGAAGGGTCTTAAGACCATGTTGAAACATATTCTAAGATCAGTCTTTGGAGCTTCCTTGAAGACATTCAAAAGCCATGTTTGAAGAGTCCTTAAAAGCAGTCATTAAATTATTTTTGAGCAGTTTTTGAAGTGGTTTAGGAGTAGACCTTGACGAGTCTCTGGAATAGCTTTTGTAATAGAATTTGGAGCAACATTATTGAAGACTTTCAAAGCAATTTTTTTTTAAAGTATTATTGAAGCTTTCCTTGAACCAGACTTAAGGCAGATTTGAAGCAGTTCTTGAAGCTGTTGTTGGAGCAGCCTTTGGAAGCCTTGAAGCATTCTTGGTGCAAGTTTGAGAGGGATTTGTAGACCTCTTTTGAAGTGTATTTGAAACTTATTTTGGAGATATCTTATAAAAGTTGATTTTGAAGTCTATTTGGTAAGGTTGGAGCCTAAGAGGATTGGAGTCCTCATTTCGACCAAGTTGGTGATTGGATTTGTTCAAGGTTGGAGTCTTGAAGAAGTTAAATATTTGTTGTACAGGTTGGAGCCTGGATTTTCGTAAGAGGATTGGATTCCTCACCATCTTCATCAATAAATCAGTTTCTTGTTCTACTTATTGTGTTCTGGTTTAATTTGTGATAAAATCTTAACTGGCATACTATAAAAATTGAAAGAAACATTGATTCACCCCCCCTCTCAATATTTTCAACAATTGGATTCAAATCCAACTTCTTCAAGATCAACCTACTAGCTGGAAGAAGGATTTTTGAATCACAATGGCCAGTAAGGATGCTAAGGCCCCCTAATTTGATGAAACAAATTTTGCCTTCTAGAAGGTTAGAATGGAGAACTACTTAATGTTTCTTGGAGTCTAAGTTTGAAGTTTATCATAGATGGATACAAGATACCATCTCCTCTTCCAACAAATTTGGATGGAAAGAAAGCATATGTAGCAAATGCAAAGGCTTTGAATTCTATACCAAGTGGTCTGTTAGATTTAGAATTCACCAAAGTTAAGGGTATCAAAGTAGCTAAAGACACGTGGGACAAGCTCATCCATATTTATGGAGGAGATGGTGAAGTTAAAAAGGAAAAGATTCAAACCTATAGAAGACAGTTTGAAATTCTCAAAGTAAATGATGAAGAAGAAATTGTTGCTCATTTTCTCTGAGTAGATGAGGTAGTCAACTGTCTCAAAGGTCTAGGTGAAGATGTAAAAAAAAAGGATTATTGTCCAAAAGGTCTTGAGATCTCTTCCATATTGTTTTTATGCCAAGGTTTGCACGATAGAAGAACTAAAAGATTTGGACTCTTTATCAATAGATGAACTTCATGGAATTCTCATAGCATATGAGATGAGGTTAGGAAATTCAACTCAAAAGGAAGTTGTATTCAAGGCATCAAAGACATCAAGAAAGGGAAAGAATTTCGATTGCAACAATGATGATTTTGATACTGAAATGACACAATTTGTCAAGAAGTTGAAGAAAGGATCCAAACTCAAAGGTAAGTTACCTCTCATTTGCTTTAGATGTGGTAAAATTATGTAGCAAAGTGCCCTTTTAAAGATGACCGTGATGATGAAGATGAACCTTAGAGAAGAACCTTCAAGAGGAAAGGCTCAAACAAAAAGAATTTCTTTTCCAAACAAGACAGTGACAACGTTGATGAAGAAGAAGAATATGGTGGAAGCAGTGAAGTATTGTTCATGGCCTTCACAAATGAAACAGATAGTCCAGAAGAAGTAGAAGGAAATGTGGAGGAACTATTGATTAATGCCATAAAAGAAAATGAGAGACTTAGAAAGAAGAATGAAAAGTTATCTCAAGAAATCAACTCTTTCAAAACTAATAAGGAAGAAGCTAAAAGAATAGAAGAAGTGTTGAGCAAACGCTGAAGGAAAAGGAAGAAATTTGCGAAAAATTAGATGCTGAAGTTGTATCTCTAAAAGAAGAGTTGGACAAAGCCAACAAGAATTTGAAGAGTTCCCATACCTTGGATGCCACTCTCATCTCTCAAAGGCTAGTACGTGACAAATATGGTCTTGGCTATAGTCGTGAATCTTCTAATTCAAAGGAAGAAACCAATGTCCATCATGAAGAAAAACCTAAAAGTTTTGTCGATGTCCTTAAAGGATCTTATCTTTCTAACCTCGTGAGAAACAAATTTCATCCAAGGGATGAGAAGCAACCCCTGCCTAAAAAGAATATCTCATCAATTCAAGCTTATACCAACATGTATCAAACTATTTTCCTTGGTCACTGTTTCTTTTGTAAAATAATTAGTCTTCAGGTAATACATTGCAAGGCTTATGGGGCTAATCATCAAAGTAAGATTGTTGAACCAAAGAGGCAAGGCCAAATCATTCTCCACTTTCAAAGTTGAGTCTAGAGTGTTACAAATGCAATAATTCAGGCATATAGCACAAAAATATCCTCTAGAGCAAAGAGTGAAAGTTTAGAGAAAGAAAATTAAAGAATTTATCTCTGAGAATTGTGGTTTAGCTTTATGTGCTTAGAAAAAGGAAAATTAGTGGTTTGTAAATAATGGATGTTCTAGGTTGGGAGGCTAGAGCGGGAGGGATGCTTTTAAACCTCGAAGAAAATTTTGAAATAAAGTTCGCTTGGAGACTTGGGAAAGCCACGAACAATCAAGCCGAAGCGCTCTCTCTCTAGCAAGGTCTGAAGATTAGCATCTCTAAAGGCATAAGGAATTTGATAATAGTAGGTGAATCAATGGTGGTTATCCAAAAATGTATATATCTTTCCAGAAATGAAGGCCTTCTTGACTTGGAAACCTCTCCATTAATCATAAGGATAATGTATCTCCTTAGGAAATCGAATATTTCAAAATCTTCCATTTTAAAAGAGAAAATAACCATTTGGCAGATGACCAAGCCAATAAAGGAGCAAAACTAGAGCAAGGAACCTTACTCATAGATCAACATAGTGTTACATGTCATGTCCCTTAATTAAATCATCAAATGTAATCCTTATGGATTATAGCTGGAGCATGAGAATTAACGAGGAACAACACGTAATTAAATATGACAACATTACGAGGATACAAAGGAGCTCCTCGGGAGAGGAATACAGTAGTTGGACATTAAAGAACAGGTGGCCGTGGGGGAGTAAGGCGGCCATGATACAAGATAAGTGGGCTCTCTTCCCTTGGTTAATAAATGAGATCTCAGGTGAGTGCAAACTTAGTACCACCGTGGTTCGAGTTGAGAGGAAATTGGCAGTGATGGAGAGGGCGAAAGGTGGCTTGGCTCTGATGCAGAAACGAAATGAATTTACGCTTGACAAGATGGGAAGGAATGTTGGTAAATCTCAGGAGATTATATATTGTAGTCGGCTGAAGCAGCTCAATTATCAAAATACTCTGGTGTAGGGGGCAATTTCAAGGAAAATGGCTTCTGCGAGTAATGGAAGTGGCAATGATGCTGAGGAGCTCGAGTGCAACGAGAGTGTAGTGGAAATTTTTGGCAGTTCGTGCACGTTGGTTGTCAAGGAAATTAATGAAAACATTGCTATTGTGTTTTCTTAGTAATCTGGTCTTAGGAAGGACATGGAGTTGATCCAAAAATTGTTGGAACACCTGAATATTGGTGTTTTGAACCTAAACATAAAGTGGACAATATTGAAGGCTCTGCTCTAATGGCAGAGGGAAACTTTGATGCTGCAAGTTGAGAAATGGAACCTGGGGCTAGGAGAAGTGCGGATATGGGTTTGCCATTTAAGGCAGCTTAGGAAGAATTCAATCCTGGAAGTCGCAGGTTGCTGTTGTCTATAAATTTTTATGTTTTGTCGTATAGTTTAGTATTGTGGAGTTTTTTGGAAAATCTATAGTCTGAACGATGTAAAGGGTATATATATGAATGACATAGGTAGCAATAGGGTCTCTCTCTTTTTATATATGCACAAATATGAGACAAAGTTCTCCAGCAATGTAAGGGACCTGGCCCGTTTCCAAATTTATTAATGAAAATTGCTACTTGTTTTTTTGAAAAATAAAATAAAATAATGGATGTTCTAGGCACATGACAGGTGATCATAAAAAGTTGATCTCAATAAGCAAATAAAAGGATGGAAATGTGACTTTGGAGACAATGTATATGATAAAATTGTTGGTAAAGACAGTGAGTCTTATCAATGGCAAGGGAAAAGCACAAAATGCACTATATGTTGAAGGACTCAATCATAATCTTCAAAGTGTTAGCCAAATATGTGATCAAGGACATGATCTCATCTTCCGTTCTAAGGACTGTGAGATAAGGAGATCATCTTTAGGAAAACTGGTAGGAAGAAGAGTAAGAACAACATATAATGTATACATTCTCAGTGAAATTCAAGAAGAATGATGTTACTTGAGGCAAACAAATGAAATTTGACTATGGCACAAGCGTTTGGGACACCTAAGCTTTGATAACTTGGTGAAGATCAACAAAACTCAAGTAGTAAGAGATATCCCCATAATTTCAAAGCCAACAAATGCTATTTGTGCACCAAATCAACATGGAAAGAAAACTAAGACCAATGTTAATTTTAGGTATGTTTTATGCTTAGAGAAATTTATTTCAATTTTCATAGTTAGCTCCATATCTTTCCAGATTAGCAATCACATTAGCATTAAAGTTACTGCAGATAGAACATAAACATAAATCGCAGAAGACAAGCCAAGACAAGAGGACACAAGATGTGGCGCTAGCCAGGGACAAACCCCAATGCGGGGAAACCCTTGATCAATTCTTCTTATATGTTATTTAATAGTTCAACGCAGAGAGAGAGAGAGAGAGATAGTATGTTTACAACAGAAGTCAACACTTTGACTTATGTAGATAAGAGCATAGATCATCTCTAAGAAGATGATACATGAGATCGGTTGAAGACATGTTGCTTCAACTGATTCTCCAAGGTGACTCTGTCACCTATCGTTGAGCTGTATTTCATCATCATGCTGCACCTCACCGTGCTGCACCATGCTGCACCCATCATCACTATGTTGCATCTCATCACGCTTCATTAATCATGACTGTACCCATCACTGTACTGCATTATGTGCCCATTGCTGCACCATGTTGCCATCCTGACCTATGTGTTGGTTGCACCTTGCTTGCTTGTTGTCCCTAGCATGCTTGTTGTCCTTAGCATGCTTGTTGTTGCATGCTAGTTGTCCCTTGCATCCCAGCTGTAACATTGCATGCTTGGCGTATTCGCTGCTAAGTACCATAAAACTGTCCCAATGTTAGTTAGTTGTCCTTTGCATGCTGCTCTCCTTCGGAGACAGATGCTTCAGCTGTTCCTGCAGTTCCCGACAATTCTGGTAGTTTTGGTTGTTCCCGACAGTTCCAACAGTTTGGGCTATTCCTGGTAGTTTCGACAGTTCCCAACAGTTTCGGCAGTTTCGACTTTTCCGGCTTTTCCAACGGTTCTGGCTTTTTCGGCAGCTCCAACTTTTCCGACAGTTCCGAATTTTCCGGCAGTTCCAGTTTTTTCGGCTTTTCCGGCTTTTCCAGGAGTTTCTGCGTTTTTGGCAGTTCCAGTTTTTCTGGCAAGTCCGACAGTTCCGGCAGTTTCGGCTTTTTCGGCAGTTTCGGCTTTTCTGGCAGTTTCGGCTTTTCCAGCAGTTCCGGCTTTTCTGGCAGTTCTGGCATTCTGCCATTTGGATCAAGGTAGTGTTATCCCTTAGGATCTCTCCTCCTACTAAAACCCAAAGACAAGTAGAGAGAGAAAGAGATCCCAAGTGTGTGTTGAAATGACTTGAAGGCTACTTCTATTTATACTAAAACGTTGAGCACATGTGGGGTTTATTTGGTTGCTCGCTGACCTTGACGAATTGTCTTATAACACAAATAAATTCATAACACCATGAATACTTATCGGAATCAGATGATATTTAAATCAATCCTACACCTCTCGATGAAAGGGATCCAAGAAAAATATCAACTGCCATAAATAAGATGACCCACATGGAGTTTGGCTCTAGTTGCCAATTTTAATACTCCCTCTCAACTAGGGAGAAATCCATCTGCAGATCCATATGTCCGACTGTACTATCTCTACCATCAGTGCTCTACACTGCTTTGATTTGCTGAGCTCTGCTCTGCTAGACCATGAAGAAGAATAATTGATCAAGAATGTCTCATACCGTTCTTTACTGACCTGAAGTCAGTTTCATATAAAGAGAGTGTGTCACATCACTCTTACTGACTCGAAGTCAGTTTTATTGATCCCAGATCAATATCACAAGAGAGTGTCTCAAACCACTCATACTGATCCCAGATCAATGTCACAAGAGAGTGTTTCAAACCACTCATACTGATCCCAGAACAGTTTCATTGATCCCAGACCAATGGAGGTCATCCTAGCATAGGGAGTATGGTAGATACAACGATGCGTCCATCGATAGAACTACTATGGTCCCTATTCTCATTTCCCTGCTCATTGATCAGATGAGAGGTACTTCCCATGAGTCCCAGAGTGCATGGGTAGGATTCCTAAACAGGAGAAATAATCATCCTGTCCACAGGAGAATGAATCATCTTGTCAGTGGATGCCACGGAGAACTAATCATCCTGGTCCACAGGAGAACTAATCATCCTGTTCCACAGTCACCACGGAGAATAAATCATCTTGGTGCACAAGGGAACTAATCATCCTATTCCATAGTCGCTACAGAGAACAATTCGTCCTGGCCCACATGAGAACTAATCATTTTGTTCCACAGTTGCCACGAGAGAACTAATCATCCCAGCCCACATGAGAACTAATCATCTTGTTCCACAGTTGCCATGGGAGAACTAATCATCCCGGCCCATGGAAGAACTAATCATCCTGTTCATAGTGCACCACCAGGGGAAGGTGAGTCGCCCTGTGGTCGTATGTTGCTCCAGTAAGTACCCTAAGCCCCCCAGAGCTCCCAGAGCTCAATGCATGCAACATGCAGGACCCTTATAAGAAGGTCTCTCAATGACTCCAAGTTGTTTGGGAAAGTCACAGATTTGACCTTTCCTCAGGGCTTTGACAAAATGTCTGCGACCTGTACATCAGTCTCAATGTGATGGAGCCTCCTCGCTCATCGACTTACCATATCACAGAGAACGCAGTATCTGATGTCTATCTACTGGAGCAATCATCGAATACATGATTCCTCAATAATCGAATCCCTCCTCTGGTTGTCACAGAGAATCACAGTGGTATTCATCATGTGTACACACAACTCACTTAAGAGCTTCTGCAACCATGCAGCTTCACACGAGATCATACTCGTAGCTATGTATTTGGTCTCGACGGTGCTTATAGCAACCGACTTCTGCTTCCTGCTCATCCATGATATCGAAGCAGAATCCAAAGAGAACCAACACTGAGAAGTGCTCTAGTGATCCTCCACATTGCCTGCCCAGTTAGCATTTGAATAATCATGCAATTTCATATTTACGGCAGTGTGTCTCAATCCATGAGAGATTGTGCGCCGAAGATATCCCTGAAGATATCTCAGAAGATTCTTGGCACCAATCCAGTGAGGCTCAACCAAATATGAGCTCACCATGTTAATTGCAAAACATATGTGCGGACAAAAGTTCACCAAGAACATCAACGCGAATGAGTTTATGAAACTCAGAGGCATTTCCCAAATCTGGTCTGACATCACTACCATATAACTTCTGAAAGTTAAGATCCTCAAGGTAGTCACAGGCTTGTAGTTTATCATTCCACATCCGGAATCCAACTCCCTCTTACTTCTGCAAATGAGAGGGTCTGCACTTGTTAGAAATAGGTCGTCCTCATAAGGTGCCAGTATGAGAGGTCTATCATCCACAACTTTCGGGTAATGGTTTGGATCGGTTTCACTCCTAGTGAATCTCAGCTTCATCAGACAACAATCAATCCTCTCATACTATGCTCGGGGTGTTTTGCTTCAAGCCATAGAGGGTTTTCTTCCAACTTTATACATGAGATTATCGACCATGAATCTCAAACTCCTTCGGTTGTTCCAAACCTGTGGACCTGCTGCATGAGGGGAATGACCCCCTTATAAGATTTTCCTTCGGTACATCTCAAACATGTACCTTCATGCCCTACTTGAATTCAAACATCCCTATCACCATCTGACTCACATCGGGTAGGGCCACATAGGTAGAACTTTGGTGTTATAGGTGTGATATTTCAATTGACATGATCCCCAATGGACCATCCTGCAACTTGATACAAATTGCCAACCTAGAACCCATGAGAAAAAGCATCTTTGAAAATTCTATTTTTTTTTAACACGTACCTTTCCATCGATGAATGCCACCCTAAAACCTTTGACTTCCATTTCCGAGATGGACACCAGGTTCTTCTTGCGATCAGATACATAAAAGAGATTCTGTAAATGAATCGAGTTACCCTCATCCAATTGAGGGTTAACATTCCCTACACCCTTTTCGAGATAGGTGGCATCGAATCCAAGTCAATGTTTTAAAACTCTGACTCTGACTCCGACTCGGTCGAGGGTCGACTCCAACTTCGACTCTGATTCGGTATCGACTCGGATGGCTTGATTTCAATGACTCTGTCGTTGTAAAAGATACATTCAATATTTATTTTTTATAAAAACACATAATTTTAAAGATTTTCATTCGTGTTTCCAAACACATAGCATTAGAATATAGATAGAAGACAACATATGATCAAACTAGGCTCATGAATATATCCATTATATCAAAATGGCACCCTGTGCACTTTCTAATACATACACGATGATGATATAGAGATCAAAACAAAAACACATAACCAAGGAGGCTATAAATGCCCTCTACAACAAAAGTCTGTGACCAGTACTATTGGCTACTTCTAGAGTTGCCAACATCATCTGGCTCAGTGTTACTTGCGAGCGGGAGCAAAAGCGGGGAGCGAGAGCAGAAACGAGAGTGGGAGCGATGTTTTAAGAAGCTCTCGGTTTGGGAGCGAAACCCGGAGGAGTTCGACAACCAATGTCATTAACATCAAGGTACACAGAGGGATTCATGCTCTTGACTAAATACGAGTTCCATACCCTAATACATGACAAAATTCAATGGAAACATTGCAATCCCCCAATCTTGAAATCTTGAAAAATTGATAAGTCTGCTGGACTTTGAAAGAAATTTAAAATTCTACTTTCTCCATATGAAATCCAATGAGGTCGGAACCACTCTCAAACATCCTGAGTCATTTCATGGTAATGTTAAAAATTTAAGTAAAAGGATGAAAATGAATATTAAGGAGAATGTCACTTTTACTTTAAAAATTTAACATTACCATGAAATTTGAATAGCATATCAATACTAGGAGAGGGGAATGGACCCCAAAGACCAAAAAACCAATTAATAAAACCATTTGGAGTCCCCCACACTCAGAAAGACCATAAAAAAAAATTGCGTCTTTGGGGGTTCACTGGCCGCTTTCGTTGACCGGCCGGGTTGATACGGACTCGGCCGAGCCGGCCGAGTCATGCAATGACTCGGCTGGCTCGGTATTAACTCGGCCGGCCGAACCGGTTCAACCACTGAGTTGAAATTTTTTTGGCGGACAGGTTTCAAAACAATGCTCCAAGTATAATCCCACGATTGTTTCCATCTCTACCAAATTAGAGAGTGCACCCATCTATCCGATGAAGTTCCTTGAAGCACTACAATC
>APFE031521508.1:73215-97391 GCA_000404065.3 Pinus taeda | reverse complement strand
TAAGCTTCTTTCCCATTGTTCCACGGATCTCCTTTAAGCGATCAAGCTTCTATCAAAGGACCTGCTCTGATACCAATTGTTGGAAATAATACTGAGAGGGGGGGTGAATCAGTATTATCTCATTAATAAAACTTTTTCATTTCCATAACCAGATTCATATATGCTACTTCCACAACTTCTTATGATTAAGTTAATTGATCTTCAATGAGTGCATTAGAACATTATCAACCATATTATCAGTTAACAGATGTAGTAACATAGAATAGATCATAACACATAAGGCACACACATGAACACCATGATATAAGGTGGAAACCCAATGCGAGAGAAAACCACCTGCTGCAAGTCATCTCAATCTTCTTCTTAATAAGAAAATCATTTTACAATATTTGTACTGGTGCAGTCTTATACTAGTACGGGAGCTACAACCCCCTTTGCTCTTGTACTAGCCAATCCATTTACTAGTACGCAGGCTGCTAGCTGCTACAATGCTCCAAAGATTCCCCTTTTCTTTTGTACTAGCTTAAGTACTAGTACGTAGGCGCCGGCCTACAATCTTCTCTCCTCCAGGTACCACGTTTCATCATTTTTCATACTGGATACACTGAAGCACAACACATAATATGAAAGGCCACGTTTCATCCAATTTTCATACTGGACCCAATAACCACATTGAAGCTCATAATCAAACAACTTTCTGAATCACTCAATCACTAGATCAATACATATACAATGAGAGTCATCAATCAGATCTAGTTCATTAGATCACATAAAGATATACTCAATCCCTTCTCATATGGCTGTCATAAGATCATAATACCATAAACTAGACATCACTTCAACACCCAGAACACAATAATGATAAACAAAGATTTTTAAGAGAAGTAAGCACCCTGCTCAACTGCTCGCCTGCTTACGTACTCACCCTGCTCAACTGCTTGCCTGCTTACGTACTCACCCTGCTCAACTGCTAGCCTGCATACAAGTACGCACCCTGATCAACTGCTAGCCTGAGTACCTACGCACTCTGCTCAACTGCTAGCCTGCGTACCCCGCTCTGAGTCCACTGAACTGCCTGCGGTCATCCGCACCTGAAACCCTTCTGTACTTGCGTACTGGCGCACCTGAAACTCTTTGCTCCTGCGTATGTACGCACTTTTCGCTTACTGTACCTGCGTACCTTCGGGCATAGATGATTTCAAGACTTCAGAAAGAACCCAGACAGTTAGATCTACAGATCTGAACATGCGCCGAAGAGATCTTAGCCCATCAGTAGATTCGCCTTATTTAGATCTAGACCAGATCTTACCCTCATAAGATATTCACCAAAAACATGCTTAAGCCAAATGATCTCCTTTGCTTTATATAGGCAAGCTCTTCCTCAAATCAAGGATCATGGGGCTCAATAATAATAATAAAATAAACAATACCACAGGCCAAACCATGATAACACAATACCGACGGCTAAATACCATGAGAAAACCCCATGTGTGGGTGCTTAACTGTCTTGAAGTGTGTGCACTAGGGGTACGCACCCCATATGGGTTTCCTGCGGGTATGTACGCACTTTATGTAACACTGGCCTGCGTGTACACACCTTATGTAAGGTGTACCTGTGTACCTCTTATTTTCTCCAGTATTTGATAGCTGATCATCAATCTCTGCTACTGTCCTATTGTACACAAGCTCTGCTACTGTCCTGTTGTATAGTGATCCATCACCTGAATAGGTTGCCATCAAGGACAACACTTTAGCCATAATGCCAACAATCTCCCCCTTTGGACTTGATGGCAAAGCTTACTTGTGAACTGCCATCTGATCTCTTTTTGCTGTCCGGCAACCCATGCATTCTATCACATCTGATATATCTGCTAAATGTATACAAGTGAGATGATCTTCTATGAGAGGGTTGCCATCAAGTACAACACATGTATCATAATGCCAACAAAGAGTGCGGTAAGGTTTATGTGTGCTAGAAGTGGTATGAAATTGAAATCAAATAGAATAACATTGCAAGTGGTATGAGTTTTAAAATCTTGTGAAATGATGGATCTGATTGGCGAAAGTAGGTTGGTGCCTCTAAGAAAGTTAGTGCTTGTTGATCTGAGGGGGTGGTGGACTCCTATGAATGGGTTCTCACAAAAGAATTAATGTAATTAGAGTTGGTTCTATGAATTTACATCATAATAAAAACAATATTTAGAGGTTTTTCTCTAGGAAAAGTTTCCATGTTAAAAATGTTGTACACATTTGATGTGAATGCTTTTTAACTATGTGTAAATTGAAAATGATTTATTATCCAACTAATTAAGTGTATAGAGTCATAATTACTAGTTCACCCCCCTCTTAGTAATTTCTATTCCCAAATATTGGTAACAAAGCTCATTCCTTTGGCAACATTTTAACCATTGGAAGGTAGATCCATAGGGATTCATGGCAAGTCAGGAAAATAGAGATATCTATTCAAGAAATGTACCAGTATTGTTATATTCAATTACATATTTTAGTGAGTCAAAATGGAAGCATACATCATGTCCTTTGGTGATCCGAATTGGATCCTTAAACTCTCTTAAAGCTACCCGAACTTTGTAAAACCTCATATCGAAGCCTATCAGAAATAACATCTGAACAACAACAATTTGTAGCCAACACAGAGCAACGAGGACCTTCGGTCAACGTGCATTTAACATTGGCCCATGGCGACTGTGCATGGCACAAAAATGGTAGTTAGGAGGCTCAGACCAGAAAACAAAGGTTGTTTCTAATGCGTGATTAGCACAAAGAAAAACCCCTTGAAATGGTAAATCCCTGAGCGCTTAGTCACAAGGAAAGCTAAGAAACCAGGGGAAAAAGTTCTAAAACCAAAGGCAGGTCCCACGCTCCAAAACCAATGGAATATCAAAGGCGTTTCAGGCAGTAAGAGGGTTTGTCGGAGGACCCAACGATTCCATATGTTGATTGACGCGTGTCATGCGGATGAGAGAGAAAATTTCTCTCATAACGGGCTAATGTTCGAGAAAGTCAACCGCGTGATAAGAGCGATAACCATAGGATCCAAAGGCCCTAGATCTAATGGCGGATATTGCTCTCGATGGGAAAATGGATTCGACGGAGAAAATAAGCTTCGACACATAAAGGTTGAGGTCCGATTGGATCACTGAGTTGGTGGATGAGTCATTTCACATAGTAACCGAAGTAACAAATCACTTGGGGAAGAGCTAACTCAACTCATGAGGAGACAAGTGGCCACCTCTCTATGATGGTGCAGAGCAAGCAATTCTAGCAGACAGGGGTAGGCGAGCAACAAAGTTAGAGCTAGAGTTAGAGCCACAACCAAAGTAAGAGGCAGAGAAAGCACTAAAAGCGAGAGCTGAGAGCCAAAACTAGAGCCCGAGCCACAAAGCCAGAGCTAGAGTCAGAGTCACAGCCAGAGCAAGACCTAGAGCCAGAGCCAAGAGCTAGAGTGATCGCCAGGAGTGAGAGCTGAGAGCCAGAACCAGAGCTCGAGCCACAAAGCCAAAGCCAGACTCAGAGCCATAGCCAGAGTAAGAGCCACAAGCAAAGCCAAGAGCCAAAGCTAGAAACAAGAGCTAGAGCTAGAAAGCTAAAGAGCTCAAAGAGCCAAGGGATAAGATGGTGTTTTGAGCCCAATGTTCCTATATAAAACATTGAAGTTAAGTGTAGAACTTGTAAAAGAATTGAAGCCATAATCCCAGAGAGCCTAATCGAGTTGATTAGAGCTCAAGGATATGTAGCTCAAGATATCAGGGTGAACTCCATATTATATTGTTGTCTTATGTGTTTGTTTGTACTATTGATTTAACTACTATTATATGCATTTGTATATCAGTTTAAGTACCTTCCCATATCAGCACAAACGACAGATTTTAAAATAAATAATCAGCTGAAAACAAATACAAGCATACACCCAAATTTTCAAGCATTTCTTATTTCTGCATTGGTTAATCATTAAGACTTGGGAAAATTAGAAGCTTTGGAAGTGGGAGAGGTTCTTGTAAGTTAGACAAGAAGTGTAAGAGACCCATTTTCAGATCAGGTGGTATTGTAACTTAAGGTTGATTAACCCCGCCTTCAAAGAAGGTTGTAATATAATTCTTGGTTGACAGGAAAAATATTGCTTGTCTGAAAGGTGTTTGGACAGTCAAGGATTGATTGCCTCATTGATTGTATGCTTGGTTGGAGACTGACTATTGTTTGAGTTTGCAGAGGTGAAGGAAAAGCTATTGATAGCTCAGTCCAAGAAGGACAAGCAGGAAGAAGGGCTAAAGGCATTCTTCTATCCCAAAGGACCTCAAAGCAACCCTTGAAGCACAAGAGGTTTGTTGCAAAAGGTTGCTTGAGTAAGCTCTTTAATAATCTTGTTTGAAGTTATTTTATGCATTTTGAAAATGAAAACTTCTACAAGTGAGTTCTCAAATTCTTCTTACTCCCGAAGTTCTTTTAATAGAGACATGAAGCAAGACTTTTCCACCATGATGGGTATGGTGAGAGAAATGTATGGGGATGGAAGGAAGAGCAACATACTTAGAGAGCAGTTGAACTCCATGGAGGAAGAGAAGATGCTTTCTGACAAATTGCAGGAAATGGAGAGGCAACTTCATATTGCAAATATGAACCTGAAAAGGATGCATGAGTTGGAGTCACAACTCTTTGTTGCAAAAGAAGCCTTGGCCAAGTATCAACTTGAAGAAGAGGTAAACCATTCCTGTTTGTCTTCAAATTGTTCTAAGAATGCTTATATTGGTTCTTTTGAAAAACATGCCAAAGGCATAGGTTCCAAGCTAATGTCCAAGATGGGCTATGAAGCAAAAGGATTGGGCAAACAGACACAAGGTATTGTTGAGCCAATAATGGTTGAGGAAAATTCTAAGTATTTGGATCTTGGTTATGGACAGTCTTATGGAGAGAGTTCCAAAGCTGCCATGAAGGCCATTGAAACAGTTCCCAAAATGAGTTTCATTGTAGGTCCTCTACCTTAGAAGTGTGAGGATTGTGTTCAGGAGGAATGCAATAGCTCAAAACATCATTCGCATGATGCATGTGTTCAGAAGCACACACTTGAACTAGAGAGTTGTGGAAACTCTGATAGCCTTGAAGGAAGTGATGGTGTTCCAAAGGGAGCCACTTCTTCATTTACTTCACCTCGTCATGAAGGAAATAAAGGTGAAAGAGGTAGGTATAAATCTAGTTCTAGACACATTCCTTTTGATTTTGTAAAGCATAGAAAAAGAATTTCATGTTCCTTTTGTGGTTTGGATAACCATTATGTTTCTAGATGTTGGAAGAGGATGAACACATACAAGAAACTTTTGAAGGAAAAGAAGCAAGCAACCAAAGGTCCACAAGACAAGGCAAGTCATGCTATCAAAAGGATGCACATGTGTTGCACTTACTGCCATAAGCAAAGGAATCTTATTGAAAGCTGTTGAACTTTGAATCCAGCACTACTTCCACCAAAGTTGAAGGAGAAGGTGGAAAAAAAAATGGAACTGATGGAAATAAAGATTCTATGGTTGATGTGGTTCAAGATGATTCACATATTGATGCTGATGTGCAAACAGTGGAGGGGCCTTTGAAATGGATTGGTAAGAAATGGTTAGAGTTCTTATCCAATTAAGACTGCATGTCTATTGATGCATCTGTTTTCATTTCTTTGTGGAATAAATGCAAGTTGCGGGATCTTACCAAATGGTAAATAGAAAGAAGTTGAGTAGGGAACTCACTTTATTGTCGCAACAGTATGTTCATTTCAGCTTTGGAAGTATAGTGTACTTAAGCGAAAGTTGGAAGATGGAATGCATGCCTGAGCATGAGATGCACGTGATGCTAGCTTGGGAGAAGTTAACCTGGTATCCACAATGGAGATAAGGATGAAGTGTTTCATCTTTTGGAAAAGAGTCCTAAAGGTATTTTTGCTACATGCTTGACTTGAAGGTTCATTTGTTGTAGAGGCATGTTTTATTGGCTTGTTATCTAGCTAATCATTTGTATGCAGATATAAGACATGGAAGGGTTCACAAGATGTGAAATTTGTTTCTTTGTTGAAGCAGGAGTTAGCCCATGCAATTTTTCTCTGTATGTCTACTGTTGTTAATAGTTGTTGTTGGCAGATTTTCAATAGGTACAAATGAAAGTTTTGTGGAGTAGCTGTACTTCACATTTGTTTGAGCCACCTTGGATCAAGGATCAAGGCAAAGAAGTTCAAACTACCCTCTGTAAACTTTACAACAGAAGTTCTGCATGAAGTTAAGGAGGAAAACAGTTCTTCCCGAGACAACCAACCCATCCAAGAAGGGTAGTCAGAGATCTTGGTTCAGAGGCACTATGCAAAGGTAAGTGTAGGGAGGCTGAAAGAAGAGGGTGTTGTTACTCTCATTTACTACTTAGATTAGTATATCAGTCTTTTGGTGGACCAAAAGTTCTTTTAGTGGGAAGGCGTGATCCAAATTGGATCCATAAACTCTATTAAAGCTACCCAAACTTTGTAAAAGCTCATACCAAAGTTTAAACTCTTATGGATGTTGAATCCTATCAAAAATAACCTCTGAATAGTGACAATTTGCAGCCAGCACAGAGCAACAAGGACCTTCGGTCGACGGGAACTAACTGTTGGCCCATGGGGACTGTGCATGGTGCAAAAATGGAAGTTAGGAGGCTCAAACTAGAAAATAGAGGTTGTTTCTGATGCACAAATTGCGCATCACTGGGGAAAACCCCTCAAAATGATAAAGCCCTAAGCGCTTGGTCACAAGGAAAGCAAAGAAACCATGGGAAAAGCACTAAAACCGAAGGTGGGTCCTGCACTCCAAAACTAGCAAAATTAGAAAAATATTGGAGGCATTTCAGGCGATAAGCGGGTTTGTTAGAGGACCCAAAAATTCCATACATTGATTGACGCGTGTCAGGTGGATGAGAGAGAAAACTGCTCTCATCACGGGCTAGCGTCCCAGCAAGTCAACCGTGTGATGAGAGCAATAACCGTAGGATCTGGAGGCCCCAAATCTAACGGTAGAGATCGTGCCTGATGGGAAAAAGGATTCGGTGGAGAAAATAAGCCTCTACACATAAAGGTTTAAGTTCGATTAGACCACTGAGTTGGCAGATGAATCATTTCACAAAGTAACCAAAGTAATGAACCGCTTGGGGAAGAGCTAGCTCAGCTCGTGAGGAGACAAGTGGCCACCTCTCTGTGAAGTGTTATAGTGATGATGGCACAGAGCAAGGAATTCCAACGGACAGAGGCTGGCGAGCCACAGAGCCAAAGCCAGAGTCAGAGCCATAGCCAGAGAAAGAGCTAGAGCCAATGCTAAGAGCTAGAGTGAGCACTAGAATCAAGAGCTGAGAGCCAGAACCAGAGCCCGAGCCATAGAGCTAGAGCCAGAGTCAGAGCCACAACCAGAGCAAGACCCAGAGCCAGATCCAAGAGCTAGAGCGAGCACCAGAAGCGAGAGCTGAGAGCCAGAACTAGAGCCCGAGCCACAGAACTAGAGCCAGAGTCAGAGCCACAGCCAGAGCAAGAGCAAGAGCCAGAGCTAAGAGCCAAAGATAGAAAGTCGAGAAGCTCAAAGAGACAAGGGATAAGATGGTGTTATGAGCCCAATGTTCCTGTATAAAACATTGGAGTTAAGTGTAGCACTTGTAAAATAATTGAGGCCATAATCCCAGAGAGCCTAATAGAGTTGATTAGAGCTCAAGGAGATGTAGCCCAAGATATCAGGGTGAACTCCGTATTATATTGTTGTCTTATGTGTTTTTTTTTACTGCTACTTTAACTACTGTTATATGCATTTGTATATCAGTTTAAGTACCTTCCCATATCAGCACAAACGACAGATTTTAAAGTAAATTATCAGCTAAAAACAAATACAAGCATACACCCATATTTTCAAGAATTTCTATTTTCAACATTGGTTAGTCATTAAGACTTGGGAAAATTAGAAGCTTTGGAAGTGGGAGAGCTTCTTGTAAGTTAGGAAAGATGCCTAAGAGCCCCATTTTTATATTATTTGGTGTGGATGTATGGTTCATTGTAGTGTATGGATATAGATTTCCATTAACTCCACCAACAAATCCTAATGAAAGGAGAGCCTATAACGATAATAAAAGGCCAAGAATGTTATTTAGTTGGTCCTAATCAATCTACGAGAGTAAAGGTGATGCACTGGAATGCAAAAAAGGAAGCCGAATATAAGCTTAGAAACTTCTATGGAGGAGATGGAAAGGTAAAGCAAGAAAAACTTCAAATTTATAGAATGAGATTTGTAAGTATAAGAATGAATAATGATAAAAGAATTACAAAATACTTTCTTAAAGTAGTTGAAGTTGGAAGTATGATTAGATGTCTAAATGAAGACATCAAGAAGAAGTGACTATACAAAAAGTATTAAGACTACTTCCAATGATATTTAATATTAAGATCTCATCCATAGAAGAGATGTCAAAGCTGAAGACTCTGACAATGGAGTAGTTGCATTGAAATCTTAGTACCTATGATATGAGAATTCTAGGAGATAAATTAGAACAAAAAAAAGAAGTATTCAGTCTCGAAGAAAAATAAAGGAAATCGAGATTGCGCTAGTTGTGACTCATACCAGGAGATGGCCCAATTTGTGAGAAAACTTAAAAGAGGCTCAAGAAATTATAAAGGTAAGATGCATGTTCTGACTATGGTAGTCTGATATTCTCTAGATTGATGATTTTATGTAATTAATTGTGCATATGTGTGTTATTTGTTTTAATGTTTTAAGTATGAAAGATAGATGAAAAATTTGATTATCAATATTTTATTATTGATAATGAATGATTATATATATTTAATTATGATGTTTTATTTTATAAATAGATAAATATTGAAAAACTAGTTTTTGAGTACATGTGGCTAAAAAATATGAGGCTCCAAAATTATTGTTGAATTAATTACCCATCAATAAGTCCCAGGCATCTAATCTAGATTATTATATTTATTTAGTAATTACGTAAATTTGGCCAATTAAAATTTTCCTAAAGGGAAGGATGTTGTCTTTGGGAGTGCGAAACAGAAGCTCATTTATGAGCTAGTAACTACCTGCCACCTGTGAGTGAGATGGAGGAAATTACCAACCACCAAAGAGTGGTAGATGGGTAAAAGGATAAAAATATTTTTTCTACTTATTGTTCTCTCATTGTTTTGGAAAGGAAAAAAGATTGAAGAGAAGAAAGTGTGAAGAGACACCAAGAAAAAAATTCTAGACATGTTATTCTTAGGGGAATACTAGCTAGTTTCAGTATCATGTCTAGAAGAAGTTGAGTACTCCACTACTAATTTTCTAGATACATTATCCAAGTTGGTACCCTTGAATTTTTCCTCTGTGTGTAGATTTAATTTGGTTGGAAGAATTATTTAGATTTTTTTTCTTTTCATTGTAAATAGTGAAAGGAAAGCTAAACTATGAATATCTGAAAGTTTTGAAAATGTTGTAAAGAAAAAGATTATTTATGTTATTTTTATATTTTAATACATAGAAGAAAAGAGAAAATATGTTGTTTTTGCAATCACAGTAGGTCATATAAACACTAGTTACACATATATAAGAAAGTGAACAAGTATTACTATGGTTATATGCAAAAATATTTATAAACTCAAAGATATCAAGCATGTTCTAATATTTAGACAGAATATCTGAGTTTATTTGTACTTGAAGCAGTATCTTTACAAAATCATATATGCTACATATATATATATATATATAAAGTTTTATAAACTAACTACATAGAGGATATAATAAACAAAGTAATGATATCTTATTCTAAACATAAAATATTAAGAATTAGACTGTTGGACTGTTGGCATTTTCACGATGGCTAGTGGTTGTGAGTGTGTTGGAATTGATGTCAAATATATGACTATGGTGAACCACGGGGGCATATTCTTGGCATCATTTTTTAGGCTACAAGTGGGCTCATTACTACATCAAACCTTCTCCATTAGAAAGAGCTTTGAAAGAGCTTTCCAATGGTATGAACAAGTCTAGGAAAGGCCATTGGGATCAAAATTTATTGTTTGCCGAAGTTTTTCCATAATAGGTCAAAATATCGGGGTAGGATGGATTATAAGAACCTCCTGCTAGAGGCTGCCAATATATCAAGACCTAGTACTGAAGGATTAGTAGGCAAACATCTTAGTAGGGCCAAATTTTGGAATCTAAAATATTGGAGGGCAGTAGATTGGAGATTGGGATTTCAGAACTCCAATGAAATTCCCTCTGAAAAATGTTTCGATCTAATAAGATAGAACCAATGTCAGAACCTCGACAAAAAGTAGTCCATTAGAACCTTGACATATTAGAACCTCATAAATTCTTAACAAATAAATTCTTCAAAATCTATGATAGTGTTAAGTGTTGAGGGATGTCAGGAAGCGAAATATAAAGGATTTCATCGAAAAGCTAAAGTCTGATGGAGTACACAACCGTATTTTTGGAACTTTTGAGATATGTGCTATACCTCAAGGATGAGAAGGAAAATATTAAGAGGTATATTAGTGGGTTGTTGTATAATTTCAAGGACATGATATATTTTGATGAGCCACAAATTCTTGAGGAGAAGATTTTAAAGATCAAGTACTGCTATGAGAAATCCAAGCTTAGATCAATGTATAGGAATTATTGGAAGGTGAAAGGAACCCTCAAATTAAAATGAAATAAGAAAGGAATTGTAAGGAAGAAACCTAAGGAAAACAAATGAAGTTTGACCTCCACCAAAATAGGTGAGTTCCAACAGAGTATCACTAAGTTCAAAAGAGGTAGATTCAGTTAGACTATGGGTAAAGATGCCAAGGGATATTGAGGGGAACTATTGAAGTGTTGGAATTGTGGTGAAAACCATAGAAAAAGGGACTACCCCAAGTAGAAGAACTTTGACTTGAGGTTGTACAACCCATAGGAAGCACATATAGTGAGGGAAATGTCTCATAATGTGCCCATAATCTATGGTTTCATGAAAATAGACAAGATAGAAATGCCATCTATCATTGAGATGGAGGTATAATTTGTAATAAAGTTCTCTCTATTTTAATGGATGTACGGTTGAATTTTAGCTATATCATTCCAACAGTTGTTGAAAAATGCACATTGGAAAATGAGGTGCACAGGGAATTGTGGCTCGTTCAGTTAACCATACGAACAAAAGGGAGAGTGGAACACACGGTAAAATTATTTCCATTTATGCATGTTATCACCAAAAAAATAATCATCTAGCCTAATTTATGAGATGGATCGAAGTACACCATGTAAAGCCAATTTTACCATAGTAAAATTGCTTTCACTGTGAGAAATTACCTAATAAACCACCTTTGTTAAGTAATTTATAGTTAAACCCATTAAGAATAATTTAATAAATCACTATTTATTTGATTTTCTTCTAGGAATAATTAATTAAACCATTGTTTTATTATTATTCCTTGTCAAATTTGACCCAATCATGAAAAAATAAATAGAAAAAAATTTTTTATCTTATTTTTCTAAGAATAATTAATAATTACTATTTAATTATTATTCTTTGTTAAATTTGAATAAATCCGTGGGAATAATTAAATAAATCCTTATTTGTTTATTATTCCTTAACTCATTCCTTGAGAGGATAATAAATCATTTATTTATATTATTTTTAATAAAAAGATTAAATATTTTTTCCTTCCTAACCAAATATAATAAAATATTCCAAGTGGTTATTCCAAGAATGGGATCAATAATATTTTATTATTGCTCATTATTCAAGGATAACTCAATTTTTGGTTATAAATAGAAGGGTTTTCCAATCATTATTCACTTTTGATTATTTTTGTTGTTGCACTCACTATTGTAACTCTGATTATTTTCATTATCGCACACCATATTTTTTATGGGTTTTTGCATTATAGAGGAGAGAGACTCTACATAAGCTGAAGATGTTTGAGGATAGCCAAGAACCCATCTGATAGAGGGGAACTGGTAACATCTATTGGTTCCTTTCACAAGTGTTATAATGATTTATTCTTTACATATCTGGTTTCCATTGGATGATTGGAGTTATTACTCTTTCTTTTTGTTGTTTAACTATGATTGTGGCATAGATCCAGGCTTTGGCAGGTTTTGTTTCTATCAGTTGTTGTAGATCTACAATGTTTAGCAGCCATTTATATTATTGAGGTTATTTTTCATCCACAACATTAAGTGGGTTCTTTTCATACATCATTAAGAATAAAACACTACAACAAAATTGGCGATTTCATTGGGGAATAATTTCGATTCATAAACCTGGGTCTCTGATACAAAATTGGTGACTCCACTAGGTTTATAATTCATATCCAAAAACCTGGGTGACCTTCGGTTTTTAGCTTAGCGTTTCTTCTTTTTTCAATTCTACTAATGTTTCCTAGTTCTTTTAACCCTAGATCTGATAAATTTCTAACTTCCGCAAGATTTTTGGTCTTTTCGCAGGTCACAGGAACCATCCATGACATAGGCATCACTTTTTTTCAATATTTGGTGACTGATATCCATGGAGTAGAAAGGACAGAACACACTAAACAACCCAAAAAGTGTGATACCTATAGAGAAATAGGTCAGTACCTACAATTTATGGGTTTTAGGGTTTTTCTCAGATTGGTTTCTGGGTTTTTCAGAGAGTTGTCTGTTGGGTTTTCTGACCTCTGTCTCATCCCACTTAGGCCTTGATCCACTCTGATGTACTTTTCGATGTCAAATTTAGCCTCCCCTAGGGCTTCTAGTACACTTCCACCTTTCTAGGAGGAGTTTAGCTGAGTGAGTTGTCTGAGTTTCTGCAACGCTTTCAGCCACATTTTCCAGATCTGTACCCTTCTATTTCAAATCTATTAAGATAGGTTGCTACCATCCATAGTTTCACATTTAAACTTGTTTTCTTATTTGCCTTAGGGTCCCCTCGGTTTCCCTAGGTGTTTCACCCATCTCCCTATCTTTTTGCAACAATCTTCCCCTCTGGTTTTTTGTTGTTGTTGCACCACTTTCTAGCAACTTAGCATCACTTGATTCTAGTCACGCTGACATTTAGATCTCTTGACTATTTCAATGTATCTTCCATCAATTTAGCCACCAAGAAGTACAGTGTTTGAAAACCTACTTTGGGGAGGGTTTAGTTAATTGTTTTGTTATTCATTTTCTGTTATTTATTTCAGTTTATTTTCAGTAAGATGTTTTCTTTTTTACAAACACGATCCAAGCTTAATCAATTAATACACTTGCACACATAAGCACACCTTAAGTGAAGGGCACTTGGTTTACACCGCCAAGCTAAGACTTAACATGATAAATTTATCTCCTCGCATGGAGACAAAGATATATTTTTGATCTCCCTTCGCCACTTTTGTGTCACGTGTGCCTTATCGTTGCTGTGCCACCAAGGTTTTTGTCATGGAGACTACTAGGCCTTCACCTTGAGTTTCCACTTGGGCATATTACCCCTCCCCATCGGGTTTGAGATCATATCCCTCTGAGTCCCCATACTGACTCTTCTCATGGTTCGTATGATTCCTCATCTCATTCTGACCCTCCTTCATCGCATATCGTCACCATGTCTAGACCCACATATGGTGTAGGAACCCAAACTGGTGTTGGCTCTGGTTCTATCCTGGTGGTCACATCAGGCGGAATATCTCAGGAATCATTCTAGTAGCTCCCATGCTCCCCTTTATGACTTGGCTAAGTCTACCAGATTTTAACTAGTTTATAAACAACCCCATGCACCATAATGCTAGTTGGCCCTCTATACCAACTAAGCTTCCCTCAAACATCTTGAATTTTGAGGGTAATTCTGGAGAGGATCCTACAAACCATGTTTGACCCTTCCACATGTGGTGTTCGTCTAACTCCATAGCTGATGACTCCATTCATCTTCAACTCTTCCAACACATGCTCACTGAAGACGCTGCAAAATGGTATGTAGACCATCCCTCCACATCTCATTTCATTTTTGCAATGCTTGCTAAAGCATTCATCTCATATTTCCAGTTACCTCTCTAGTACAACATTGGTACGGAGCTAATGACCACATTCTGACAGTCCTTTGCCACTTTCTTTTCTGACCATGTTCAAGAGTGGCATTGAAGGAGGAGCACATTCGTCCCCCCCCCCCCCTTTCGAAGACCGTGTCTATCTAGATTGGTTTCTTAGAAGCCTTTTATATCCCATTGGATAAGATTTCGTGTCACATTTTCCTCAGACTAAGGAAGAAGCTCTCCAAACCGCTTTGAGATATGATCTGAGTTATGCACAATTCGGTTATGTCCATACCGTCATTCCAGACCTCCCTCATCTTGGAAGTGTCAATGCACTGGGGTCATCTCACGCTACTGATAATATCATTGGATCCCTTTCATACTCTTCGCCATATACTCACAAATCTATGGCTACCCGCAGGGGGGAACTAGTTCCTCCAAAACTTATTCCCCTCCTACTAGAAACATTTTTCCAGGACCCTAATATGTCTACCAAAATGTTTCTCCTCCTTATGCATAGCTGAGCGCTATAGCCCCATAGGCATTAGAGCCACACCCTCCCATGCATCCTTAGCCCCAGGAGCCACCACCCCCTCAAGGCCAGGAATTTGCACAACATAATACCACCAATCCCCCAAATTCGAAGAAAATTAATAAGGGGAAGGGTAACAAGGGTAACCAGGGTAATCAAGGTAACTAGCCTAGTGAACCCCATGGGAACCATCCTAACAACAACAACCAGGAACAGGGTGGCCAGCCCAAGCAAAACAAGGTTATTCATATGAACAAGCTTTGTGCATGTTGTGATGTACAGGGAAATTATACACATGAGTGTCCTCTCATACCCCATATCTGCCAAATGTGGGAAGCTTAAGCAGCTTCTAGAAGTCAAAAATCGCCTCAGAATCCTGTGCCACCTCAACCGGAAGTTCTCACAAATCCTTTCCCTAAGCAAGGGTTTGTTTCTACTCAACCTCAGCCAGGTTAAGCAGCCCATCTCCCCCAACCTTCTAGTCCTGGTGACTACCAGATTCTTATGATGAACTCTGATGATGTTAACCCCTCCAATATCAACCTGCAAACTTGATTGCATCAATATGACAAGCCCTCGACTTCGTTTGCTACCGAGTCCAAAACCAAAGTATCTACTAAGCCTCTTATGATACCAAATTTTCCTTTACAGATCCCTCAACGTATGGTTGAGGCCATTCCTAAGATCCCAAAGGGACCATTATGCTGCAATGCATCTTCTAACAGAGCTGCCCATACATACAATATAGTATACGACTTGGTGCAATCACCTGCCATCATGTCGATGCTAGAAGTCCTCTAGTTGTACCCATCCCAAAATAAATATTTACTAACTGCCTTGGGTGCAGTGGATAATTATGATGATTGTTTGATTGTCTTCCCAGTTGATACATCATAGCATCCCCAATTACCTTCATCTGTTTCTTTCCAAATACCAGTTAGAGTCCATACTTCCATCATCTCCAGATGCATTATTGATGAAGGTGCATCCACCTGTGTGATGTCCACTGTTGTTTGGAAACAACTCAAGTTACCCCAGTTGTCCCTCTCCACCATCAATTTACATGCTTGGGATGGACACCCCTTTCGCATGTACCGCAACTATCCAGTGACCCTTACAGGAAATATTGTCCATGTCGACATTGAAGTCATTGATTCCCCTTTGGATTACAATATCATCTTAGGTTGTAGTTGCACATAACCTCCTCTAGCCTCTAAGGCCCCAAAGCCAACACCCCCGTGCACTTTGTGTCAAGTTGCTGGGAATGCCACCAATAATTATACTGAACTTCCTCTACTTAAACCTTTGTTTCATGAAGAATTCCCTGAGTCAAATATCGCTGAGGTCCAAATTACCTTACCGAGACCAACCAAGAAAATCAAAACGTTGTGCACAAATCACCCTTGTGCCTTGTGTGATCATTATGTTCACTATTCCCATTGTTTCCCTTGTCTTAATGAATTTTGTGATTTCCTTCAGGCATTTCATGAATACGAGACCACTCGTAGTGGATCACCTACTCCTCTATCTATGGATTTTGGTACCACTAAACCAAAACAAGGGGGACTCTGGTCCCACCATTGTGATCCCTCCCCCCAATGTTGAGATGAAGGACACCAAGGTCCATATCTTTTACCTATCATCATCCTTGAGATCCTCACAGGAAAGCCTCTTTAAGGTTCCTATGCATGCTTTTGTTGAACCTCCCTCATTAGAAACCTAGGTCTCAACATCCATAGATCCTCCATCTACCAGCTCATTGTCCACCATTCAATATGATCCGTATGTGAACCTTCTCTCTCAGGTTGATGCACTAGGTATTTCTGCCACATCATGTAGTTTGTCTTCCTCCCTTCCCCCATCTCCCATTTTGATGAAGAGATCATGGAAGCCATGAATACCCCTGATTACCCTTAGGACGATATGCACCATCATGCATAATTCCTTCCATATTTTGAGTCCACCACTCTAAATACATTCAGTATGTCCATAGCATATTGGGGGGGGGCACATAAGCCCCTATAGCTCCTTTGGAGGATCTCGTGCCAAGTTAGGCCAAGATGCTTGAATCCCTTTTTCAAGCACTTGGAACAAAATGGTGCTCCACAAACTCCTCCTACTATGGGGCATCATTCCCACCTTTCCTTACCATATCAGTCCCCTCCATCACATATGTTTGCTGGAAGTATCCCATGCTTCGGGTCATCATGGTTTTCCCCTCAGCATCTTCTCAAGGCCTAAATCCTAATGGATCTAGGTATGATCGATTATCCTCCCATTCCTTAGATAGCTTGTCCTACCTACCTCTCCAGTGAGCCATATGCACATCGCATATCATAGATGTTTGATACCATATCTTCCAACATTCTACTATATTTCCACATAGTCCCCATGTTTGACTTAGTGGATGAGAATGATTGTAGACCTCCTTTGGTAGTTCATTCTCATTTTCCTCTTCCCTTCATTCTTTACCAGGAACCATCATTCCAAGAAGCATTTAGGCCATATTTAGACAAGTAATACCACTTTCTTGAAAGTTTCAGATCCCGATTCTAATGGTCGGTTTGTCTGCTACGATTTCTACAAAATTTAGGGCCTTCTCCTCCTTTCAAATTGGAGAGAAAACACCCTTTTATAGGAAAACCCATAGTTTTTATGTCACACATTGCGACCAAAGTGTAGCTCCATTTGAAAAACTGTTAGCACCAACTGAAAACTATGAATGAGTATTATAATTTGTCTTCCTCAGTTTTTGATGATTTGACACTTCACCAGGAAGCAATTTTTCCAAGAAAGGCCACTTCGTCACCTCTCAAAATCGAATTTCATCATAAAGAGACACTTGTAATTTGAGGTCCACCTCCTCTTAATACTTTTCATACCATATGTCGATTTTCCTCATCTGTAACCATCATTTACTCATGTTTTTATGGGTCCCACTGGGCCTAGTCTGTGTGTCAGCATCATCAAGTCACCCTTGCTCAGAGCATCTGTAATGAGTCACCCTTGCATTCTTCGAGTCTATTTCATGTCGCATTATATCATGTCACAATATTCCATCCATATTTGCATACCATTCGTCCTATGTTGCCCTTTTTTGGCCTTCAGTCATATTGCCCCCATCCCTCCAAAGTTGAGTCAGTTACTACTAGGTCAACCATGCACTTTATGCTCTGCAAGGGTAGTCGTCTGTTTGTCCCTCAGTCCCACTTTTTCCCCATTATCCCTGGTGTCAGTCCATTAGACACATTACTATTTTTCGTCATGCTTTATATGAGAATCCTCATTGCCTCATCTGTCGCGCACCTTATTATGTTGACATCAGCTCATTTATTCCAAAAGAACGGCCTAGAGGGCAGTGTATCTTGGATCCATTCCATTCTTATTCAGAACCTTTGATCGAGAAAAGGGTCTCATTATTGCCCTTTGACTTGGTCGTTTCATGTTTGTGATCCATACACTTGATGGTCAAGTGATGCAGTAGATTGTACTAGTGATTCCCAGGTGTGTGTGAGATGTTTCAAACCTCATGAGGGGGTGTCCCTTCAAGTAGCCCCCCACATGCCCGGATGAATACCTACTATGCTATATCCTTAGATTTAGTTTCGCAGAGTTGATGGGTTCAGTTCCTAGTGATCACAGTGTTCATAGCATGCATGTCTCCTCCAGATGATCCATTCATTTTTGCAAAGCCCTTCCTTGTTTAGCAGAGCTTCTCTGATTGTTCTACCCTCCGTCCCACCCATTTTTGAGGGAAGGGGATTTGTATCTCGTGTACTCAGATATTATTTTGTTCAGCCCTGGCTCATGTTTTTCCAGGTGCATTATGTATATGGGACACATAGTATTAGTTTTTGGCTCTATTATGATAGCATGTCATGTACCATTCAACATGTACTTCATTGCTCAGTTTTGTATTTCTGGGCAAACCATTATTTTTGTGCTAAGTTATCTCGGTGGGTACGGGTATGCCTGCCCCACCTCATTAAGGTCTGGTGCCACAATGTAAAAGGAGACTTGCATTTGTCTCAACCCCCTGTCTTTATCCTCTTTCAAATTCAGCTTCATTGGTCTCTCTCTCTCTCTCTCTCTCTCTCTCTCTCTCTCTGACTCCCCTGTGTTGTCTAAGTGATTATGTCTTTACAACATACTTCGGTCATACGTTTTTCTCCTAACAATCGTACGTTGGGGGAAAATCTACTATCACCAAAAAATTGATCATCTAGCCTAATTTATTAGATGGATCGAAGTACACCATGTAAAGCCAATTTTACCATAGTAAAATTGTTTTCACTGTGAGAAACTACCTAATAAACCACCTTTGTTAAGTAATTTGTGTCGGAAATAATACTGAGATGTTGGGGGGTGTGTGAATCATTATTGGCAAATAAATAACTTTTTCATTTCCATAAAAAGATTCATATATGCTACTTCAGTTAAGGGAACTCGTGTGTACACACAACTGTGTTTAATGCAACTAGCGTATATCCAACAAACTTATGATTCAGTTAATTCATTATGCGTTGATATTTAATTAGTGCATTAGAACTTCATTAACCATATAAAAAGTAACCTAGTGTAGTAAAAATAGAACAAATCATCACGCATAAGAAACACACATGAACACCATGATTTAAAGTGGAAACCCAATGTGGGTGAAAACCACCTGCTGCAGTCATCTCTATCTTCTTTTAATATTAACAAAAAATTGTTTAGAACATTGTACTGGTGCAGACTCATACTAGTATGTAGGCTTCTACCTGCAAAAGGCTACAACCTTCTCTCGTTCTCCAGCTTCTACTGGAAGGGGGCTACAACCCCCTAGCTCTTATACTATCTGATATATCTACTAGTATGTAGATGTCGACCTACAAAAAGCTACAACCTTCTTTCTTCCTCCAGGGACTGTGTTTCATAAATTTTCAAACTGGATGCTCCTGGAACACAACATCATAATCTAAAGGCCACATTTCATCCAATTTTCATATTGGACCCATAAACAACATTGAAGCTCAAAATAAATCACCACTGCAATATATCCATCAACTATATCTGCATCAACCAATTACTGAAACTCAATCTAAATCAACCAAAATCGATCAATCATGAATAACCTCTGAACCTTTGACACGACTAAATCAATCATACTTTAAGCAATCAACTGCAATAGATAGATCACTCGATAAATCACTAAAACTCAATCTAAATCAACCAAAATCGATCAATCATGAATAACCTCTGAACCTTTGACACGACTGAATCAATCATACTTTAACCAATCAACTGCAATAGATAGATCACTCGATAAATCACTCTAACCAGTACACAGATCTGAGTTACATTATCATTCAGAACCAGTTGTAATCTCAAAACCATGCTTCATATTGTATATGCTATTTGGCATAATCCAACCTGCGTGTATACGTAGCTTCCCTAAAGCAAACCAACATGTATATCTACAAACACCTTGCTGCATTTCCAGACAGAAAACAATCACCATAACACAATGCAGAACCCAGAATACTCCAACATTAAACAAAACCCTTTATAGATCATACTTCATAAGATATACGCTACATCCATAAGCCAAACCAGTGTGTATACGCCCTTTTACCAAGGGACACTAGTGTATAGATCTGAAAATTCCATTCTGTGATGTATACGCTACTTCTGTATGCTAAATCAACATGTATATGTTGTTTTATTAAGGCTGACCTGCATATAGATCTGGAAATGCTAACCTAAAGCATCACAACTATTTCAAACTTCATTCATACCCAGATCATCACATTTACATAATAAAAACATGCGTCAGTATTTAGATCTAGAATGTTCAAGATCAAACCACATAATGATAATACATATAAGTCTTCATGTTCTCGGTCCATCAACTTTCATCAGCCATAAAGGTGCATCCTCAGTTAAAATCAAGCGAAGCATCAAAAACCCATAACATGCATACTTGATCTCATACTTCATCATATATTCAATACCTGCTTGCCATGGCCTAATGATCTTCTCCTCCTTATATAGTTTTAGGCCTTTCTCAATACCATGGACCAAAACCAGTTAAGACCAATACCTTGGACCAAATACCTCAGACCAATGCCACGGACCAAATACCTTGGGTCAGATACCTTGGACCAAAGAAATACCTTAGACCCAAAAACTTGTTTTCCCAAGATATATGCGCTTTTCATTATGTGAAAGTGCATGTGTACGTATATGCTCCTTTTGTTCAATGAACCTACGTGTATACACAGGTTGGTCAAGGTGAACCTGCGTATACCTTTCTTTCTTCATTCTGTGTATCTTGAACTGCAATTCAATATTGTTAACCTGTCGTACTATAATCTTCATCTGAGTGAGTTGCCATCAAGGAAAACACCTGTATCATAATGCCAGAAATCTCCCCCTTTGGACTTGATGGCAATGTTAGCTTGCTGCACTATGAACTGTCAACTTATTGAATTGCCATTGTACATTACTTTTGAACTAATTCCTTTGAACTACCCTGCATCACATCTATGTGTCACATCTGATATCCCTTCTGTAGATTCATCTAGTTACCACATACAAGTGAGTTGTTCTGCTACAAGTGGTTTGCCATCAAGTACAACACATACATCATAATGCCAACAATCTCCCCGTTTGGACTTGATGGCAACAACCACACCAAGTCACTCTCCCCCTTTGACATCAAGGGAAAAGGATCATGCTCCCCCTAAGTGCATGTTGAATTCTATAATAGAGCTCCCCCTTTGTTCATGCTGAGATGTACTGTATCATCCATTCTCCCCCTGAGCATATGCAAAGTCTGCAAATATTTTCAAGAAAAATAACATGAATCTTATAACTCAACTATGTGAGTTTGACCTTCCTGTCACTAATGACTTATACATACATTCATTCTCCCAACCAAGTTGGGATATACTAAACTTAACTCATCCACCCAACCAAGTGGGGATATACCAATTGTTTATACATGATTGAAATATTACATCATCCTTCCCATGCGTAGTGGGGGTACAAATTACATCATATGATGAAAAGGGACTCATTAAAAGACTATAATAGACAGAGACAAATTATTACATCATGAGTCTTGATATGACCTTTACATTAAATGATATACATGAAATTTATAACAGAGACCAAATATCTAAACAAGACCATGATAGTCATCAACAACTATCATACACCATATATGGTCTGCTCCATAAGCATTTGTTAGCAACATCCAGACCAGCAACCTGTATATGTCCATGTCAGTGTAAATATCATCAACCTGTGACAAAGTATGTCTGCATATAGATATCAACTCATCCTCTTGATCTCATCAAGATCAACTTGCTTCATTTCCTTCCATGAATCAACTTAGTATATGTCATATATCCAAGCAGTAACAAAACCATTCACGTCATATCATATGTGAAAACACCATAGTCATCACATGATCTTTCACATCTTCATCAAGAACTGCATGATCTTTCCACAAGGACCTTTAATATATAAACCATGTATCATTACTATGGAACATCCTACATCTGATAAGCATCAACCATGATAATATGTGAGTATCAACCTATCATCATAAGGTAATAACTCATCATCATTATGTGATTAAGTAAGCCATGTCTTCAAATATCCATGTCTTCAACTAGTTATGTCTTCATGAGACCTATAATAACACCATTCTCTTGGCCAACCAACAATAGCTACAACTTAAGTAATCATCCATGTATCCAACATAGCAATATTTATAATTTAGCCATATAAGCATCATCATCATTGATTAGGTACCAAACACTTCTAAACATAATGCCAACAATGCTTTATTAGAAGCATAACATGTTCTCCCCCTGAACCTATTCCACCTGTTCACTATCAGATCTGATCATTTCATATATTAGTAAGAAGTATCAAGGCACCATCATCAATCAGATATGCATCAAGTTATTAACAGCTTGTGAGGATTAAAACCACTTCTAAATAGCATCCATAGACTGTATACATCTATCATTAGAAAAGATAACTGATAATTGTCTGAACCATATCAATTTATTTTTGACCCTGTCCCACTGCATTTTTCTCAAACCTACATATATGCGACTGTGCATATTCGAACTTGCGTATATACGTGACTTGTCTTCATGAAACTTGCGTATGATATTTAGATAATTGAAGTTTCATAATTTCGGCTTCTCTAGAGTCTATCATGTCTGTACACTGCGCCATGCCACATTTTTCTGACTGTAATTCCTTCTTCTTCCATATCTTCAAGTGTGATAATGTTTTCTCCTTTTGGTATGGTGCCCGATATTTTCTCCTGCATTCCTTTACTATATGTCCAAGCTTGTTACATGCATAACATCTTACATGTTTCATATTTCTTCTAAAGCAGTCAATGGCTTTGTGACCAAAATATTGAAAGCAAAACAATATCCCTTAAAGTACCTGGAACGTGATGATATTTCTGTGTGATGGTCTTGAACCATTAAACTTCTGCATCTGGCTACAACATGTCCAAAATTATGACATACCTAACATTCAACATTATTCCTTTGAGGAAATAACCAACTATCACTTCCATAGTTAGGAATAAGAGATTGTCTTTGAAAAATTTCTTTCCTTGGTTGTTGATGGGATTGACCTCTCATCTCCTTGTTGATCATTTCAAATTTTTCATTAGATTTCCTTGTGTTACTTTGTGAACTAGATTCACCTTCAATAGATTCATGAAAACCAAGACCTTTGACTACTAAGAATATCATCCAAGATCTTAGTACTATCTTGAAATCATAAGAGTTTATCCTTTTCTTCTAATTTATCTTTAGAATATTTACCTCAACTTGATGTTGCTCTTCCTTTTCAAGATACTTCTTCTTCATTATTCCTTCAACTTTTCTTCCTTCTTCTAACTAATGTCTTAATTTAAGAACTCCGTTTTCTTGTTTTTCAAGAGCTTGGAGTAGTTATTTATTCTGCTTATTTGATTCTTCAAGATCTTCTTTTAGCAAGAGGATCTTAGCTTCAAGACTTTCATAGTAATTGGATCTATCTTTGAGTTTCTTGATTGTTGTGCTCCTTTCATTTACTTCATTTCTTAATGATGTCACTTCATCATGTATCTTTTGACATTGATCTTCCTTTTCCTTGAATTGCTTCCTTACCTTGTTTCCTTCTTCTAGTTGAGCTTTTAGTTTGGTAGCTTCTTCTTTGAAGGCACATTCCGTTTTGTCCAAATGATCTTTTTGATCTCTAATTTTGTCCGTAAGCCTTTTAAATTCTGCCTCTATTTGATATCTTTCTTCCTTACCCATAAGAGCAAATTCAGTTGTTTCGCTATCACTTTCATCATCTTCAAATGGATGGAGAAATGTATCACCAGAGGATAACAAATTCATACCTGATAGTTTGTTTTCTTCTTCATATTCAGGTGACTCTAAATCTGAAGAGTTGCTTCCACATATTCCCCAATCGATTCTCCCACTGTCATAGTTCTTTTGAGATGTCTTCTTCTTCTGAGACGCTTTCTTCTTTAGCTTCTTTCCCATTGTTCTACGGATCTCCTTCAAGCGATCAAGCTTCTACCAAATGACCTGCTCTGATTCCAATTCTTGGAAATAATAC
>APFE031521508.1:14345-69190 GCA_000404065.3 Pinus taeda | reverse complement strand
CTAATTCCTTGAGATGATAAATAAATCATTTATTTATTTATTATTTCTGAATAAAAGATTAAATACTTTTTCCCTTCTAACCAAATATAATAAAATATTCCAAGTGGTTATTCCAAAAATGAGATCAATAATATTTTATTATTGATCATTATTCAATGATAACTCAATTTTTTTTTATAAATAGAATGGTTTTTCATTCATTATTCACTTTTGATTATTTTCATTGTTGCACTCACTGTTGTAACTCTAATTATTTTCATTGTCGCACACCATATTTTTGCTGGGTTTATGCATTATAGAGGAGATAGAATCTACACAAGCTGAAGATGTTTGAGGATAGCCAAGAACCCATCCCATAGAGGGGGACTGGTAACATCTATTTGTTCCCTTCACAGTTGTTATAATAAAATTATTTTTTACATATTTGGTTTCCATTGGATGATTGGAGTTATTACTCTTTCTTTTTTATGTTTAACTATGATTGTGGCCTAGATCTTGACTTTGGTAGGTTTTGTTTCTATCAGTTGCTGCAGATCTTCAATGTTTAGCAACCACTTATATTGTTGAGATTTTTTGTCATACACAATCTTAAGTGGGCTCTTTTCATACATCATTGAGAAGAAAAAACTACAACAATGCCTAGTAGCATGCCTACAATAGTCAAATTTAAATTATTACCACTAGGAGCATATGATGTTCTGCCTAGGATGGTATGGTGGGCCCCCCACCGAATGAAATTTTATTGTTATTAGAAACTAACTGACTGTCTCCCTAAGGTCAGGGAAATAAGGGTACTACAAGAGAATTTTAAATCCTTATTACATAGATATATTATAGCAATGCATTCCAAGAGGAGTTGTCAGAAGGGATACAAATTATTGTTGTTCATGTAAAAAACAAACCTGAAAGGAAAAACAAGAGCGATTTATTGGAACACCCAATCCCAAATAAATTTCAAGATGTGTTTTTAGAAGACTTTCCCAATCTACCTCTCCATAGAGAAGTGGAATTATCCATAGATATTTTATCCCGAATAGTACCAACATATAAAGCACATTTTCAAATAAGCACTCTAGAGCTACTAGAGTTGAAGCTACAACTCAAAGAAATATTGGAAAATGGTCATATTAGGCCGAGTGTATTGCCATTGGGAGGAATGGTATTGTTTTTGAAGAAAAAATATGGCACTCTTAGACTAAATCTACCATAAATAATAGATACACGTTGCTATAAATTAATGATTTGTTTGATCGATTGCAAGGAAAAACAATGTTTTCAAAGATTGATCTAAGATTGGGGTACCATTAGATACATATAAATATGAATACATCCAAAAACAACATTTAGAATGAGGTACAGGCATTATGAGTTTGTGGTTATGCCTTCTGGGCTTACTAATTACCCTGCTACTTTCATGTTTTAGATGAGCAATGTCGTAAGCCCTTATCCAAACAATTTTTTGTTAGTGTTCATGGATGATATCTTGGTTTATTAAAAAACCAAAGAGGAGCATGGAGAGAACTTAGCTACAATGTTACAATTGTTGAGGGAACATAATATTTATGAAAATATTAGCAAATGTTAATTCATTCAATCCCAGATCCAATACTTGGGACACATAGTCTCAAAGGAGAGTGTGGCAGTTGACCCAAAGAAGGTTAAAGTGATCCTGGAATGTCCAAAAATAAGAAATGTGGCTGAATTCATATCATTTATGGGGCTGGAAGGACACTATTGGAGGTTCATTAGGAACTCCTCCAAAATTGGTCACCCCATCTCAAAATTGCAAAGAAAAGGAGTTAAATTTCTATGGATAGTTAAATGTGCTACAAGCTTTGAGTAGCTTGAGCATTTTATTACTTATGCTACAGTGTTGAGAATAATAGATGCAGGAAATAATTTGTGGTATTCATAGTTACTTGCAAGCAGGACTTGGTGGAGTCTTGATTTAGGAAGGCCAAATGATTTGTTACGAATTCAAGAAACTAAATGAGCACGAGCAAAATTATGTGACTCATGATTTTGAATTAGCATTAACTATTCATGGATTGAATATGTGGAGACATTACCTCCTTGGAAGAAAATTCACCTTGGTGATAGGTCATGGAAGGTTGAAGAATGTATTCAACAAACCCAAATTAAATGCCACACAAGCTAGATGGATAGCCATAATTAGTGAATTTGGTTTTCAGATAAAATATATCAACGGAAAAGAGAATAAGGTTTTTGATGCACCTAGAAGGGGTCTACACATCTCACACATAAAGGTCATGATTTCATATGTAGCTGATATCAAGGAAAGGAATAAAGTAGCTAAGAACAAGAAAATTTATAAAAACAAATAAAAGAAGCTTTGTAGCAATAACCAGAAGGAGTGAGAAGTAATAATTTCTCAGTCTTTGAGGAGAAACTAATAAGGTTTAAAAATAAAGTATATATTCCTTATGAGAACAACTTGATGAAGCTCATGTTAAATAAATTCCATAAGAAACCTTACTTTAGCCACCTAGGATATCAAAAGATGTTATAAGCCATGAAAAGTTCATATTATTGTCCTGGTATGAAAAGAGAGGTGGTTAAATATATCTCCAAATTCATGGAGTGACAACAAGTGAAGGTAAAGTGCAGGAATCCAACAGGATTGCTAGAACCAATCCCTATTCAAAAATGAAAGTGGGAGATGATTTCCATGGATTTTGTAACGGGAAATCCAAGGAAACCCAAAAAACACGATGTTATTATGGTTGTGGTAGAAACGTTGTGCATGGTTGCTCACATCGTGGATGTCAAATCTACTCATTCAACAATTGATGTTTCCCAAGTCTTCATAAAATAGGCACTAAGGTTACATGGAGTGCCTAAGATGATTATCTCATACATTAGATGCAAACTTTACTTTAAATTTTGGAAAACATTATTTACTAGCCTGGGTACAAAATTGGCATTTAGCACAACATACCATTCACAAAAATATGGGTAGATAAATAGGAAACATGAAGTACTAGAATATATGATCAGGATGCATGTTATGCACCGACCACGAAAATGGGAAGATTATATTCCATTGGTGGAGCTTGTTTATAATAATAGGCACCAACAATCATTAAATATGAGTCCATTTGAGGCGCTTCATGGCAAGAAGTGTAACACTCCTATCAGCATCAGATATATAGTGAATAGAGTCAATATTGCACCTAATATTCTAAATTAAATGGATCCAGAAATGGTAACTATCATATAGAACTTAAAGGTGGATCATGATAGAATGAAGATCCATACAAACCAACATAAAGTGCACAAGTTATTTAAAGTAGGAGAGCATGTTTACCTATAAGTTAAATCTAACAGAAGCTCTTTAAAGGTAGGATCTTGTGCCAAGTTGGAACCACGATTTTGTGGGTCATTCTAAATTTAAGAAATAAAAGGGTCAGTGACTCATACACTAGCATTTCCACCCACAATAAAGTTTCATGATGTTTTCCATGTTTCTTTACTTAAAGGATATGTACATGATGCACGTGGACTTCCCTCCCTCAATGAACCTATGACAGATCATGTGTGTTCATTGCATACTAAACAATACCCTTAATTTGAATACATATGGGAAAATATCTCTAAAAGTATCATTATTTAACCCCCTACCAATACAAACCCAATACACATTCCCAATTTAAAAAACCCCTACTTTCTATAGATATTGTAGGTATCTAATTTTTCATTAACTTTTTTTATACCCCTTTATATTTTTCATTAATTTTGAGCTCCATTATTTTATGCCTACTAATATAAAAATATTTTTCCATTTTTTATATGCTCAACATATTATGTCATTTTTTCCTCAATATAGATCCCCCCTGAATGAAAGCATGTGGTATGGTATTGCTCCCATATTAAAGCACATGTGACAGGATGTTAATATTATTATTGATTGGTCTATTCTATAGGTAGAATCAGAGGGGGAATTCCAACCAGAACATCTATGCATCCTAGCTCAGAGGAAGATCATGCCCCAGAATCAAGTCATCAAGCAAGTAAAATTGCAGTGAAGGAAATTTGGGCTCAAGGAAACCACATGGGTGATGGTTGATCAAATGTAGGTAGTATATTCATTTTTTTTTCTAGATAAGAAAATGTAAATAAATCGTAAATAATGTAAAGAGTTGTGTATATAAATCTCACAATAGATGTCTTTTATGCTTGGTATAAGTGTGGTTGTAAACATGTTTAGGTATAGAACCCCAAGGATGTGTGGTCTCCAACAACTATATTTATTAATTTACTTGAAGAAGATGTGCAGACATAGATTTAGATACTTCAATAAGAAAATTTCCTGGGAATTTGGGAATGGGTGGCTAAGTGTTTAATGGCCACCATATCCCTTATGGTCTATTAATTTAGGCCTAAATGATTATTTGATGGTTGTATGGAAGGAAGGAGGTGGAGTATCAGAATTCCTGAGTGGAGGAAAACCCCATTTACTCCCATGCCATACCTCGTGGAATGTATGGGGAGGTCAACATGCAAGACAAGTTTATAGGAGCATTGGAAAAAGAAGCAGGAAGGGGATGGAAAGAAGTTGAACAAAGGGAGGGGTATTATAATTTACTAAGGTCAACAAAGGCATGAATTAGAAGAGGTAATTTGAGGAGAAGGATGAGACAATGCGTTAGACTATTAGAGTGATAAGAAGCACATTGGAAAAGAGTTGAGATAATAGTGTCAATCATAGCATGCTAGAAAGTCATAGGTAGGAAGAATAATGAACATAAGTTGGATTTAGGTGGTGGATACACATAACACGCATGAAGGAGAAGAAATTTGTTCAAGTGGATATTTAGAGACCTATCGATTCCCATTTGGGTGGAGGCCCTATTGCATTTGGATTCTTGGCTGTAGTAACTATAATGGGCTCTAAATTCCTCGTAGGATGGAGATAATGGGATCTCGATTCCCTAAATGGTGGGGATAATGCACTTTGGATTATCAGTTTAGGGTGGAGTAACTGCGCTCTAAATTCCCAACTAGGGAGGAGTCATCGTGATTTGGATTCCCAAAATTACGATGGTCACATTGGAAGCATCACTCGTTGGTTCTAAGGGTGGAGGTGGTGTGACCTCTGGATTCCCTATATTTGAGGGTGAAAGTCATGTGACCTCTAGATTACCTGTATTTGAGGGTGGAGGTGGTGTCAACTTTGGATTCCCTATATGTGAGAGTGGAGATGGTATGATCCCTAGATTCCCTACTCCAAATTGGTCATTATGGTTTAATTCCCTTTGTGACTCCTCCTCAAGATCTAAATATAGCTTGATAGTGGATGACTACAAGAAATATTATAGTGCAACCATCCTAAGGTTAGACATAGGGTTAGTCCCAATCTCAATTACTAGGCTCATCTACGACACAAGATAAGTAGTATTCTTATGTTATTGAGATGGTTAATTCTTTGTGATGTTATATAAGTTCATATGGAATGTGTTGTTAATGAGAATGTTTTATTCATTGTATGAAAGCTTGAACGATAAATGTGCATGTCTAGGAGGATTTATGCCCCCGATAACTCTATCATGCTTATGATAACTAACTATTTCTTCATGAGTGGTTTTATGCTCTGTTATGATGATTGAGTCCATATATATAATATATATATATATATATATATATTATATATATATATATATATATATGTGTGTGTGTATTGGCTTAGTGGGATCTGACCGAGGTTCAGAGTTGATTTAGCCAAGAAAATGCCAGTACTACTGGCCCTTTCAGCAATAGTCTGTGGAGCACGAACTGAGGTCTCACCCAAAGTAGTATAGGAGGGTGTTAGAACTAGGTTCCCACACCCTTGGGATGTCTGATGGGTTTCTAGAGGTATGTGTTCTGACCTGTCACTGCGCACACTTGCAATCCCTTCGTGACCTACGTTGCGGCTTCCATGCAACCCTACTCAAGGCATGACCCGTATAATCCCCAAGTGCCTTGCTATTTAAATGATTACTTAACTTGGGTGTGTGAACTTTATGGTTATTAAACCATAATAAACAATCATATCAGTGCGCACAATACATAAATGAGTATAAACATAAAGAATATAATGCACAACAATTACACAAAATTAGGATAAACTTCTCTTTATTAGCTTTTTTTCCCTATTATAGACTCGACTCCACCCTGCGCACTCAGCTGCAGGGGTCTGTACACTCAGTTGCGGACTCTACTAGGCCTCTGTGCACTCAGCTATAGAGCCTCTTTCTACTACTACAACCCAAGACACTTAAAATTCTACTCTAAGCTCGAACCATCCCTTCGCTATTCTCTCTATCCCTCACTATCTTTACAACTTAGAGCCTCACTCTAGTTATACAATCCCATGGTTTGCAGACCATGGGTAGGCCGACTTTACACTATTTCACAATACAATGTTTAGGGTGGAAAGCCCTATGACTCAATTGTACACCTTGTGCTCCGCGCTCACAATTCACAGAGTTTCACAACATCTTTGACCAAAACTTGGGCTTTGAGCCCCAAAACCTATTGTGGGGGGGGGATTCCATGCCCAATATGCCCCCAACACAATTATAGTGACTCATCCCAAGTCACTCTGTTGGTGTGGCGATCCCGGCAAAGGAACCATTTGTTGGCTTAGTGGGGCCTAACCTAGGTTCAGAGATGATTTAGCTAAACAAATTTGGGTACTACTAGCCCTTTCAGCAACAATCTGTGGAGCACAAAATGAGGTCTCACTCAAAGTAGTATGGGAGGGTGCTAGAACTAGGTTTCTGCACCCTTAGGATGTTTGATGGGTTTCTGGAGGTCCGCGGTCTAACCTGTCTCTGCATGCACTTGCAATCCCTTCACGACCTGCGATGCGACTTCCATGCAGCCCTAAATGGGGCGCGACCCGTATAATCCCCAAGTTCCTTGCTATTTAAATGATTACTTAACTTGTGTGCATGAGATTTATGGTTATTACAACATAATCAACAATCATATCAGTGCATGCAATACATAAACGAGTATAAACATAAAGAATATAATGCACAACAATTACACAGAATTAGGATAAACTTCTCTTTATTAGCTTTCTATCTCAATTACAGACTCGATGCCGCCCTGCGCACTTAGGTATAGGGGTCCGTGCACTCAGCTGCAAACTCTACTAGGCCTCTATGCACTCATCTACAGAGCCTCTTCCTACTAATACAACCCAAGACACTTGAAATTCTACTCTAGGCTCGAACCATCCCTTAGCTATTCTCTCTATCCATCACTATCTTTACAACTTAGAGCCTCATTCTATTTATACAATCCCATGGTCCGCGAACCATGGGTAGGCCAAATTTACACTATTTAACAATACAATTTTTAGGGTGGACAACCCTATGACTCAATTGTACACTTCACGCTGCGCGGTGTGGATAAGTCTGAGTTACTGCATTTACGAGGGATACCCCACTTTCACCGCATGCCCATCGCCACTTTCGTCATCAGGCAGTTGTTGCGCCTGGTGCATGATGGGTATCTATGGCTAGAGGAGCCTATTTCCATCATGACAGAGCTTATTCACTGGATTTTTCGAATTCCCTATAAGGGAAAGGATCTCATAATGATGGCAGGCAAAAGTAGTGATTTGGCTCTTGCAGAAGCCATGAAAACTAAATACGAGCTAGAAAAGAAGAAGTGAGGCTATGCAATTGCGAGTATCAAGGAAAAACACGTGCACATATCCACCCAACTCCTGGCCAGGAAATTAATGTGCAAGTGCCATGCCGATGAACTACCAGTGCCTACGGTTGTGCTGGCCGAACAGTGCGAGGAGGGGGTCTAGTTCAACTGGCTGAATTTCCTCTATGAGGAATTTTTCACAAACTACAAGGAGGCCCAAGAGCAAGGTAACACCTTCCACTATGCTTAGTTTCTCTTATCGACCAAGACATACCTAAGGCCATGAAGTACACTTTTCTTTGGGCCACTAAGGATGAAAAGAGGATTCACGCCACCAAGGTTTTTTGGGCGCTAATGGAGGTGAGAATTTGGATGCGGATCAATAGAAGACCACAATTGTCTCCCACAGTGTACACCACTTTGTAGAGCTTCTTAGAGTTTAAATTGGACATGCACAACATTTATGTTCGGGCATGGAAGGATCTGGCAAAGGCATGGATGAAGCTCCCATTCATTGCTACTGATGACGCCATCTTCACGACATTGGAAACACAGCCTCCAAAGTGGTGCGCCCCGAACTTGGCAGGAATGGAAAGGGCCATAGCTCAAAAAAGGAAGAAGGAAACCAAGCTATGCATCACATATCTGGCCGGAAAGAGGCACCAGGATAAAGCAGCAACAGAGGCAGCCGCACAACAGAAGTTGGCCGATGAAGTAGTAGCAGCGTAGATAGCAAAAACAACAACAACGCAAATAGAAGAGGTCGAGGAGGGCCATGACATGTCCATAGGGCAGGGGGATGATGACATAGACCTAGCCAAAGAGCATGCCTACCCAAAAACCACCTCGCAACAATTGAAATGGCTGGACATCCCTAAGAAACTGATCCCCATAAAGAAGGTTAGGGCATCGAAGATGTCTATCAACCTAATCACGGTTATAGAAGGTGATCTTTTTGTCCTGATTACAGACTCGACTCCGCCCTGCGCACTCAACTACAGGGGTCTATGCACTCAGTTGTGGACTCTACTAGGCCTCTGTGCACTCAGCTATAGAGCCTCTTCCTACTACTACAACCCAAGACACTTAAAATTCTACTCTAAGCTCAAACCATCCCTATGTTATTCTCTCTATCCATCACTATATTTACAACTTAGAGCCTCACTCTATTTATACAATCCCATGGTCCATGGAACATGGGTAAGCCAACTTTACACTATTTTACAATACAATGTTTAGGACGGACAACCTATGACTCAATTGTACACTTCGTGCTCCGTGCCCACAATTCTCAGAGTTTTAAAACATATTTGACCAAAAGTTGGGCTTTGAGCCCCAAAACCTACTATGGGGGGGATTCCATGCCCAATAGGCCCCCAACACAATCATCATGAGTCATCCTAAGTCACTCTGATGGTGCAACGATCTTGGCACAGAGCCCCTCCAACCGTTCCTTCGCTTCCCGGAGGTCCGTGGCACACTGATCTGCAATTTGTTGGATCTACTCTACTCTCTCGGCTGAAGTCTTGCTGTCAAGGGCAGCTCCCTGTCTTAAGGCATGCATCACCTTAATCTGTGTGAGCTTTCCTTCAATGTATGCAGTGATGAGGAAGGCCTATTGGGCATGGAATCCCCCCACAATAGGTTTTTGGGGCTCAAAGCCCAAGTTTTGGTCAAAGATATTGTAAAACTTCGTGAATTACGAGCGTGAAGCACAAAGTGTACAATTGAGTCATAGGGTTGTCTATTGTAAAATAGTGTAAAGTTGACCTACTCATTATCTATGGACCATGGGATTGTATAAATAGAGAAAGGCTCTAAGTTGTAAAGTTAGTTAATGAGTGATGGATAGAGAGAATAGTGAAGGAATGGTTCAGGCTTAGAGTATAGTTCTAAGTGTCTTGGGTTATAGTAGTAGGAAGAGGCTCTGCAGTTGAGTGTGAAGAGGACTAGTAGAGTCTGCAGCTGAGTGTGCGGACCCCTATAGCTGAGTGCGCAGGGTGAAGTTGAGTCTATAATCAGGACATGAAGCTAATAAAGATAAGTTTATCCTAATTTTGTGTAATTGTTATGCATTATCTTCTTTATGTTTATACTTGTTTATGTATTGTGCGTGCTGATATGATTGTTGATTATATTGTAATAACCATAAATCTCACATACATAAGTTAAGTAATCATTTAAAGAGCAAGGAACTTGGGTGTTATATGGGGCATGCCCTGAGTAGGGCTATGTGGAAGCTGCACTATAGGTCACAAAGGGATCACAAGTGCATGCAACAATAGGTCAGAGTTGTCCCTGCCAGGGAAAAGTAACAACAGAGGTAGCTACATAGCAGAAGCTAGCCAATGAAGCAGAGCAGCACAAACAGTAGAAACAACAACAACACCAACAGAAGAGGCTGAGGAGGGCCATAACATGTCCACAAGGCAAGGGGCTGAGAACATAGACCTGGATGAAGAGCGCGTGGACCCAGAAACCACCTCGCAACAGTTGAAACAGCCGTGCATCCCTGAGAAATCGGTCCCCAGAAAGAAGGTTAAGGCATCAAAGACGTCTATCGACCCAATCACGCTTACAAAAGGTGATCTTTCTATCCCAATTATAGACTCGACTCTGCCCTGCACACTCAGTTGTAGGGATCCACGCACTTAGATGCGGACTTTACTAGGCCTCTACACACTCAGCTGCACAGTCTCTTCCTACTACTACAACCCAAGGCACTTAAAATTATACTCTGAGCTTGAACCATCCCTTCGCTATTCTCTCTATCCATCATTATCTTTACAACTTAGAGCCTCACTCTATTTATACAATCCCATGGTTCGCGAACCATGGGTAGGCTGACTTTACACTATTTTACAATACAATGTTTGGGGCAGACAACCCTATGACTCAATTGTACACTTTGCGCTCTCAGTTCATGGAGTTTTACAACATCTTTGACCAAAACTTGGGCTTTGAGCCCCAAAACCTACTGTGGGGGGGATTCCATGCCCAACAAGCCCCCAACAAAATCATCGTGATTCATCCTAAGTCACTCTGTTGGTGTAGTGATCTTGGCACGGAGCCCCTCCAACCATTCCTTCACTTCCTAGAGGTCCACGGTGCACTAATTTGTACTCTACTGGATCTACTCCACTCTCTTGGTCGAAGTCTCGCTATTAGGGGCAATTCCCTCTCTTAAGGCATGCATCGCCTTGATCTATGTGAGCTTTCCTTCGATGTCTGCAGTGATGAGGAAGGCTTGTTGGGCATGGAATCCCCCCACAACAGGTTTTTGGGGCTCAAAGCCCAAGTTTTGGTCAAATATGTTGTAAAACTCCATGAATTGCAAGCATGGAGCGCGAAGTGTACAATTGAGTCATAGGGTTTTTTGCCCTAAACATTGTATTGTAAAATAGTTTAAAATTGGCCTACCCATGGTCAACGGACCATGGGATTGTATAAATAGAGCGAAGCTCTAAGGTGTAAAGTTAGTTAATGAGTGATGGATAGAGAGAATAGCGAAGGAATGGTTGGAGCTTAGAGTAGAGTTCTAAGTGTCTTGGGTTGTAGTAGTAGGAAGAGGCTCTAAAATTGAGTGTGCAAAGGCCTAGTAGAGTCCGCAGCTGAGTGTGTGGACCCCTGCAGCTAAGTGCGCAGGGCGGAGTCGAGTCTGTAATCGGGACAGGAAGCTAATAAAGAGAAGTTTATCCTAATTCTATGTAATTTTTGTGCATTATCTTCTTTATGTTTATACTCGTTTATGTATTGTGCACACTGATATGATTGTTGATTATACTGTAATAACCATAAATATCACACACACAAGTTAAGTAATTGTTTAAAGAGAAAGGAGCTTGGGTGTTATACGAGTCACGCCCCGAGTAGGGCTAAATGGAAGCCGCATCATAGGTCACAAAGGGATCGTAGGCGTGCACAATGATAGGTCAGAGTTGTCCACGATAGGAAAAAGTAGCAGCAGAGGTAGCCGCACAGTAAAATCCGATCGATGAAGTAGCACCAGCGCAAACCGTAGAAACAATGACAGCACCAATAGAAGAGGCCGGGGAGGGCCATGACATGTCCATAAGGCAGGGGGTTGAGAACATAAACCTAGCCAAAGAGCACACAGACCCATAAACCACCTTGCAACAGTTGAAACAACCATGAATCCCTAAGAAACTAGTCCCCAGAAAGAACGTTAAGGCATCCAAGACGTCTATCGACCCAATCACACTTATAGAAGGTGATCTTTCTATCTCGGATACTGACTCAACTCCATCCTACACACTCAACTGCAGGGGTCTGCACTTTTAGCTTCAGACTCTACTAGTCCTTTGTGCACTTAGCTATAGAGCCTCTTCCTACTACTACAACCGAAGACACTTAAAATTCCACTCTAAGATTGAACCATCCCTTCACTATTCTCCCTATCCATCATTATATTTACAGCTTAGAACCTCTCTCTATTTATACAATCCCATGGTCCACAAACCATGGATAGGCTGACTTTACACTATTTTACAATACAATGTTTAGGGCGGACAACCCTATGACTCAATTGTACACTTCGCGCCTGCAATTCGTGGATTTTTACAACATCTTTGACCAAAACTTGGGCTTTGAGCCCAAAAGCCTACTTTGGGGGGGATTCCATACCCAAGAAGCCCCCAACACAATCATTGTGACTCATCCCAAGTCACTCTGCTTGTGTGGTGATCTTGGCACGAAGCCCCTCCAACTGTTCCTTTTCTTCTCAAAGGTCTGCGACCCACTGGTCTGCAGTCTTCTGGATATGCTCCACTCTCTCAGCCGAAGTCTCACTTTCAGGGGAAACTCCCTATCTTAAGGCATGCATCACCTTCATCTATGTGAGCTTTTCTTCAATGTCTGCAGTGATGAGGAAGGCCTCATCAATCAAAGGTTGGATGCATGCTTTAAGGGCTGCCTCTTTCTACCATGTGGCATTCACCTGTTCTTTCAACGCCTTTTCCTGTTGTAGCTTCGCAAACCATTGGGTTAGGACAACTGTCTGTGCTATAACACGCACACTGTCATACTACACTTGACGCTCCCATGCCTCCATTTCCAGGCACTGTATGTCGGGGTCCTCTTGTAATGAAGTGAGGACCACAATGAATTCCTCCAACATAGCTGTGCAGTTCTGTAGTGCTTGTCCTATTTCTTCCAGCCCTTGTTTAATAGTGCCAGCATGCTATTCCCTAAATTTTTGGAGCATATAGGATTGGTGTCTTTAATCATAGCTTGGAAATCTAAAGGTTGAAGTCTAGTTGTACCCTCATTTCTTCCTCCTTTACCTCGTGAAATCTAGTCGCCAATCAGTAGATCCACTCTGCTACTGGTAGATCTACCTGGACGACCAATTTTGGGATGTTTCTACAAGCATTTTCTACAGCTAGCTCCAGTCCTTCAGTTTATGAAACCAGTTCATCACGTTGTTGGCTGAGCTATTCCATATTGATCTTTTGTTCGCTCAATACTGGTAGCGCATGACCTTCTCTAGTGAGGAGCTCGGATGTGATCCCATCCTGTAACTGGTACAGGGTTTCTCGTAGAAGGGAAACCAATTTTAACCCCAGTCCCTTAATCCTATCCACCACATCTCAGGCAACTTCAATTGCTGTTGCTAACGGGCCCTCAGGGAACACGAAAGTGTTAGTCATTCGGGCATGTAGCATTTGTTCCACCTCTTATGTACCTGCTGCAACATATGGAGCCATCATTCTTGTTTGTGGGGTTTGCACCTGTAGTTCCTATAACTGCATGCTTAGCACCCCCAACACAGTGTTCTACTCCGTCATCACCTCTTGGAGCACGTCCTTAGTGACATCGTGAACCATTTCACTGATGTCAAAAAGATCACCTTCTGTAAGTGTGATTGGGTCGATAGACATCTTCGATGCCTTAACCTTCTTTCTGGGGACCGGTTTCTCAGGTACACATGGTCATTTCAACTATTGCGAAGTGGTTTCTGGGTCCATATGCTCTTTGGATAGTTCTATGTCGTTAGCCCCCTCCCCTGTGGACATGTCATGGCCCTCCTCAGCCTCTTCTGTTGGCATTGTTGTTGTCTTTGTTGTTTGCCCCGTTGCTGCTTCATCGGCCGGCTTTTACTATGCAAATGCCTCTATTGTTGCTTTTCCCTGGTGCCTCTTTTTGGCCAGCTGGGCGATGCACAACTTGGTGTCCTTCTTCTTTTGTTGAGTTGCAGCCCTTTCCATTCCTACCAAGTCCAGGGCACAGCACTCCGAAGGCCATGTTTCCAACGTTGTGAAGATGGCGTCATCAGTAGCACTAAATAGGAGCTTCGTCCATGCCTTTGCTGGATCCTTCTGTGCCCAGACATAAATGTTGTGCATGTCTTCTTTAAACTCTACAAAGCTCTGTAGAGTGGCGTACACAGTGGGAGACAACTATGGTCTTCTATTGATCCACATTTGGATGCTTGCCTCCATCAGCACCCAAAAAACCTTGGTGATGCAAATCCGCTTTGCATCCTTCGTGGCATAGAGTGAAGTGTACTTCATGGCCTCAGGTATGTCCTAGTTGATATCTGGAAACTAGCTATCTTCCAGTAGTTCGTTCGCTATCGACAAGATGGATAAGAGTGACCAAACGTAGTGGAAGGTCTTAACCTACTCTTGGGCCTCCTTGAAGTTTTTCAAAAATTCCTCATAGAGGAACTTCACCCAGTTGAACTAGACCCCCTCCGCACACTGTTCAGCTAGTGAAACCATAGGCGCTAGTACTTCATTGGCGCGGCACTTCCACATTAGTTTTCCAGCCAGGAACTGGGTGGCTATGTGCACGCCTTTGTCCTTGATACTCGCAATTGCATAGCCTTGCTTCTTCTTTTCCATCTTGTATTTAGTTTTCATGGCTTCTGCAAGAGCCAAATCGCTGCTTTTGCCCACTATCATCGCGAGTTCCTTTCCGTTATAGGGAAGTCAAGAAATATGGTGAATAAGCTTTGTCATGATGGGAATAGGCTCCTATAGCCATAGATACCCATCATGCACCAGGCACAACAAATTCCTGATGACAAAAATTGTGATGGGCGCACCGTGAAAGTGGGGTATACACCGTCAATGAAGTAACATGGACTTCTCCACACTCTGCATCCATTTTTGCGGCTCCAGCATGATTATTGGCCCCTCTAAATTTTGCTTCATCAAGATTTCCATCACTAGGTGTGGGAACTTCTCACTATTCATGAGGTCCCAATCTTCGAATTTCATGGTAGGCACACAGCCTAGGAGAAGACCTTCAAAATTAATTCTATCGGGGAGGAGTGGTGTATGGAGCACACTCTTTGTGGCCTCTAGGTCTTTGGGCACCCTAACTTTCCCTTTCCATGGAGGGACATACATGTGTAACTTCGCTGCAGAAGGAATTGGTGGGACGTCCCCCTCCAAGTCATCTCGCACTTCTATTTGATCAACTAGAGCCTGTAAGTCCTCCTCCTCTTTGTCTGATTCAATGGTGATGACCTTGCCTTTTTCTTCCATTGATATCTTGCTGAACCACGGGTTTCTTGGGGACATGCGGACTAGTCCCATAGTTTGTTTATCATTCTTCGGTTGTGGCACCTGTGATGATTTTGGAACATTTGGTGCAACCGCTACATCTTTGGGCTCGTCAGCGGTATCTTCAGGAAATTTCACACCTGGCTTGGTAGTAGTCATCGTGTTTGCACAGGATATGTTCTATCGCATACTCAAAGATGGTAAGATTGCTCGATGCTCAATACTCTACAACTACTCAAATCCCAAATAACCAAGTGTTGTCTTGTGGTTAGTCCTTGGAGTTTTATAACATCTTTTGAATTTGAATATGACCGCTCCCCCCACTTCTGAGTCATTAATGCATTCTTAGCGGCAGATCGTCCCAAATCTAGCCCTTAATTCGTCTCTTAATTTCCAGCCACCCGCTCCCTTTGGCCTTAAATTGGACATCTCGTCATGAAAATTGATGTCAATGGTTACTTCCCGGTTGACCTGCACAGCAACCCCCTGTGCATGGGCGTGAACCTTGTGCCATGTTGATTCTGCACACACCTTCCTCACCGCACAGTTCCCAAATAGACTCTTTTAGAGTCCCGAACTCTCTCTTAATTTTCTGGATTGCTGAGATTTTGCTCCCTATGGCTAGTTAGGTGGTCGCACCATCTGTGCGAGACTCCAATTTGCCTTCCAGTCTTGTCTGTGGACACTCCTCAATTGCCCTCACAATAGCCGGTGCAACGCGTTCTACCTCATGTGGTGTGCTCCCCTTGTTACTGCATTTGGTAAGATACGGTCTTAGCCATGGTAGTAGAGTCATAAATTCTTGGCGAAAATTGTCTAATAGAGTGGTATGATCATTCGTACCTTGCCTTGTCATCCTTCTATTGAGTCACGAAGTGGGTATGTAGTTACTATTAATCTCATCATCCTTTTCCTTTATTATTATCTTTTATATATCCTAATATGTTAATATATTGAGGAATTATGGTAAGAAATGAAGGAATTGTCTGCAGCTACGATTTAGCTATTATTACCCTTCTTTATGTAGGAAAACAACAAAAGGGACAATTGTTTTTCCCTAACGAAGGAACATCAAAAATCAACAATCCAAGGAAGGAACACAGTGGTTGCAGTCAAGGCTAAAGATGAATCAAGAGGATCAACACGAGAAAGGCAAGGATGTCTAAATTTGGAAATCGGTTGCGAATCCCTCAGGATTGGGAGATCCTGAGGGATCACATTAACCATTTATCTTTTACCCTTTCTGAGTATAAAAGGAGAAATTTGTAAAAAGAAAGTAAAAATATCTGTTGTTATTGAATTTGTAATTTTAATTACTGACTCTCACTATTGAGAGAACATAGTTATATTGTAATGCTACTTACATTCGATGATTAATACATAAGTGAATTTGTTATTCCCTCGAGCTATCTAAAGTAACTTAGAAGTGTTTGTTGGTGGCTAAGGGCCTGGCCTCTGGTGGATTCAATTGCTTTCTTTTCTTCATACATTTCCAATTCTCGCAAGTGTGATGGTTTGATAGTATTCTTGCTTTCTGTGATTTTATCTCCTTTGCTATTTATTGTTTTCTTGTGTTGACAAAATGTCTCTGCTTTATACAACTTACAACATTATCGTTTAATTTAGTTCACTTCATTTCAGATTGAGTTACTTAGATAAATATTCAACTTGATTTAATCAACTGTAAAGAGTTTAACTATCATTGTCAGACTCTCAAATTGATATCATTTTTGTTTGGATTATTTACTGGAGATTGGGTTTGATTTAGATTAAATCAGTTTAGAAGAGATGAGTTATTGCTACTATACTCTTAGCTAATGCCATTTCTAGTCGAATGCTTGAGTAAGGAAAGATTACAATTTCAGTAGAAGTTTGAGTCTTGAAGTTCAGTTTTTATATTCCCTTTAATGATTTCTATTGGAATTTATTTGATGCATTCATTTACTCTTGTAATTAAAGACCTGTACTGCAATTTAGGAAACATTACTCTCTGAATTAATAGCATCCACATACTGTGTACACTCTTGAAATAAGAGGACTTGCCCGGGTTGATAATTAATGTGGGATAATTAGGAGTTTTAAAAGGCACCTTTTATCAGTCAACATTTTGGTACCATTTCCAGGGAGAGTGTAGCCATTTATAAAGAGTGATGTACATATGATAATTGTTGTTGAGGAAGAATTGGGTATTGAAAACGGAAGGTAAGAATCTACGTATCGAGCAAGTAAATTTCTTTCTCCTCCACCCACCTTTTAGCACAATTATAGAAAACTAAAGTAGGTATTTGATGCTTGTTTACTGAGAGAGAACCGGGTATTAAAAATGGAAGGTAAGAACCTACGTATGGAGCAAGTAAAATTCCTGCTCCCCCACCTGCTTTCTAGCAGAGTTGTTAGGAACTTAGGGTAGATATAAACATTTTAATTGTTTGCATGAATGACTAAGAAGAAAAGACCCAAAAACAATCCAATTCCACTACACAAACCTAAAAAATCTAAGGGACTGGTGACCATTGGACGATCAACTTTCATTGATGACATCTTAAAGAAATTTGAATCTCAACCATCAGTAGGTCCTTGAATAGTTTCTTCTAGACAACCTACTATCTCCCTTCAGGCCACACGCTCACCATTTGTAGCCTACGCAAGGTCCATAGTAAAACAGAAGGAACTGAGCAGAGTTTTCAGGATATTGAAAATTTGCGCCCAAGTCCCTCATAAGGAGGGAATTCTTGTAATATTCGTGAAGGACGAGGAGAAACAGGGGAAACAGAGGAACCAAGATCCCCTTAGGGAGTAATTGATCAAGGAACACTCAGTATCCCAGACCAAGGGAGTGTTGTTAAGATCATTGCCAGCCCTTCTAGTCACCCTAGAAATAACTCTCTAGAGATCCTGGAAGGGTACTGTCATATATTTGACCAAATGGCCAACAACCCACAAGCACCCCAGTCCTCTACATTATAGTATCCCATCATTGACATAGCTATCAGTGCACCCATGAAAACTATCCTTCTCTGTGGACTAACATTAGAGGATCCAGATGCATTTATTTTTGAATTTGATGTATTATGTCGAGGTTATGATTATACCACCAACCCCCAAAAACTAAATTTGTTTCCCTCTACGTTAAAAGGAGTAGCCCTGTGTTGATTTATGGGACTAGGTGGGGGCACAATATATCATTGGGATCAAATGAAAACCACTTTCCTTAAAAAATATCAAGACTATTGCAGGTCTAGGGAATTGAAAGACGAAATATTCCAAATGGTAGCAAGACCTAGTGAAACATTGGAAGAGTATGTGGAACGTTTTCAATATAACCTCCAGCGGTCTCCCTATGCAACTTTGCGTTTGCATGATAATGTGCTAAAAACTACACTGATTAAAGGAATGAAAGACAAATGGATAGAGACATTAAATATTATGGGTAAAGGTGATATATATCAAAAAGACTATGCTAACACTATTAATTTGTGTATCAGGTCCTCAAGAGGCAATACAATATTGAAACTAGCAGAACGTGACATGACCACTAGGGACAAAAAAATATCTAGCGGGAGCATAACTCGTGCACAAATTGGAAACATGCTAAAGGATTTCAAAATAGATATCTTGGGAAATTTGATGACGCAATTAAACATCATGCAAGACAAGTAGAAGCAGGCTAAAGCAGAACAAACTTGGTGATATTTTGTCCTAGATGTAGGAAAAAGCATAGTCATAAAGAATGTCCACTTGACATGGTACAAACCTGTGCCATATGTACTAAAGATCATGCCACAAAAAGTTTCCCATCACTCCCAGGGTTAAAAGCAGTCTATAAGGAGGTAGAAGAAGAAACATAACCAATCTACCTACTAAATCAGTGTCGCCAATGGCAAGCACGAAAAACAAGTATGCCTACTAACCCATCTTCTTTCTTTCAACCCTCATAATACAATTCACAACAATACCTGGGAGCTATGTTGCAGAACCAACAACATTTTTCTAATTGGTCACAACAACCATTTTCTATGCCACCTTGGTCCAACCAATCAAATCAAAACAAAAATTGGCCAAATTCCTCTTACTTTCCACCATTCTAGTAGAATAATGCATATCCATCTCAATGGCCACCCTCCACTTCACAAAACCAGAGTTGGCAGTCAAGCTGGCAAAGACCTACAAGCCAGCCAGTAAGAACAATCCCCCTACCTCAACCTACACTACCAAAAACCTACACATTGCAATAGAACCCTCAAACCAACCTAAGACCACAGCTCTGAGCCCAACCCAACCCGAACCCCAACAATAGATCAGTCAAATCTTTGCAAATTACTGAAGGAGAGGAGCCAGAAACTGAGATGAGGGAGTGTAATGAGCTTAAATTAAAGTTTGGACAGGTAATTGAGTCAAAGGGGGATAAAAAAAAAAAAAATTGAAGATTCGTCACCTGCAGAACAAGCACCACAAGTGGAGAATACGGTTAAACAGAAAAATCACAATCAAACTATCACTTCTTCTCCACCATTCCCAGAGAGATTAATTATACCCCGCTCAATCGAATATCCCTATTTTGATCCTCTGGGAGAATTAAAAAATTTGTGTGTAAAAATATCTCTCCTCCAGGCTATTTAGGACATTCCAATTTATGCAAAAACTATTAAGGAATTATGTACAAAAAAACTGAAGAGGAAAATAAAAACAACACCAACTGTCCATGTAGTCAGAACCTTGTCTGATTTATTACCAGGCAGAGAAACACTGGTAAAATATGACCCAGGAAACCCTATAGTCATGGTATAAATAAATGGATTCTCCTTCCCCAATGCATTAGTTGACCTAGGAGCAGCCATCAATATTCTCACAATAACAACCTATCAAAAACTTGGCATTACATCCTTGGATCCAACCACGACCTTGCTAGAATTGGCTGACCAATCTGTAGTCAAACCAGAAAACACATTACAGGATGTAATGGTGTCTGTAGATTCTTGGGAATACCCAGTAGATTTTTTGATCATCAATCCTAGAAGTCGGCTAGACGGACATCCCCTAATTCTAGGAAGACCTTCGCTAGAAATTGCATATGCTTACATAAGCTATCGAACAGGCAACATGACTATAGCAAGAGGAAGTAATGTGAATAATTTAGCCTTACATCCTTCATCTTAGCCAAGTTTAACAATAATAAAAACTAGAAAGAAACTTGTACCATATTTAACTGAAAACATTCAATCACTGGTAACTATAGAAGATGGTCTCGAATTCAAGGATCAAACAGAAGATGACATCATTAACACTTACATTAACCAACCAGATTATGTATCCAATCCAAAATGTCACATGATCGAAGTAGCCCTGGATAATGAAATTGAAGAATATCCCTTAAAAGATAATAATGACCAGTCAATACCAACAAATTTTATTTATAATAGCAAAACCATAGAAATTGAGCCAGGGAAAGTCCTAAATATCAACAAAAGCCTAACTAATGACTAGGAGCAAAGACTTGTTCAACTTCTGAGAAAATATAAAGAGGCTTTCACATGCAATTACCTAGACATGAAAGGGATTTATCCCCAATTATTCATGCACCACATCTACATAGAGAAAGAGGTGAGGCCCATTCGACAACCTCAACAGAAGTTAAACCCTCACCTTAAAGATATTGTTAAAGATGAACTACAAAAACTCTTAGATGTAAATTTTATCTATCTTATATCTCATAGCAAATGGGTTTCTCCATTAGTTGTGGTGCCTAAAAAGAATGGAAACTGGCATATATGTGTTGATTATAGAGAACTTAATAAAGCAACCCAAAAAGACCATTTTCCCCTTCCGTTCATCGACCAGATCCTGGACGCATTGGCAGGACAAAAATTATTTTCTTTCCTAGACGGCTTCAACGGCTATAATCAAATTCAAATTGCCCCTAAAGACTAGGATAAGACTACCTTTACCTGCCCTTGGGGGAAATTTTCTTATAGAGTCTTACCTTTTGGATTGTGCAATGCACCTGCAACATTCCAGAGGGCTATACTCTGCATTTTTTCAGACTTGATAAACGAGGGGCTTGAGGTGTACATGGATGACTTTACACCCAACAAAGATGACATTGAGTTGGCATTACAATTTCTAGAGAAAGTTATACAAATATGCATTGCTACTAGGCTCTATTTAAGCCATGAAAATTGCCACATGATGATGACTAAGCACCTCCTCCTAGGTCACTACATCTCAGCAGCTGGAATTTAGGTAGATCCAACAAGAATTCAGATAATTCTCTTAATACCTACCCCCTCCACACAAACTAAGGTACGTAGTTTCTTCGGATTTTCTAGATATTATAGAAGATTTATAAAAAATGTTTCTCAAATTGTTGCACCATTATTTGCATTAACAGGAAATATTGATTTCATATGGATTGACAAATGTGACACTACTTGTGAATATTTAAAATGGCTAGTATCAACAGCCCTAGTGTTATAGGGCTCAAACTGGGATTTGTCATTCCAGATTTCTTCTGATGCACCAAACATGGCCATTGGAGCAGTTCTCGACCAGGAGGAAGATAAGAAACTTTATGCGATATACTACATCAGCAAAAATCTATCTCTGGCTCAGTTGAATTACACTGTGATCGAAAAGGAGTTTCTAGTTGTAATCTATGATACTAATAAATTCAGACATTATATAACAGGATACCCCGTGGTTTTGTATTCAGATCACTCTGCTATTAAATATATAGCTAATAAACCTATTACAAATGGAAGAGTGACAAGATGGTTAATCCTTTTGCAGGAATTTGACATAACAATCAAAGATCGACTAGGAAAGGAAAATACAGTAGCAGACTTCTTTTCACGTATGCCAAAGACAAACAACTCGACAGCAGTAGAAGACCAGTTCCCTGATGAACACTTATTTGTTGTAACCGTGAAAACACCATGGTAAATGGATGTTGCAAACTACCTAGTAATGGGAAAATTACCCAAGCACCTAACTCCTAGTGAAAGAAAATAAATAATACAACATAACACTCGGTTCTCCTATATCGGAGGATATTTATTTCATACAGGAGTCGATATGCATATTCGAAGATGTGTCAGGGAAGATGAAATCTTCAAAATCTTGAAATATTGCCACGATGGGCCTTGCAATGGAAATTTTGAAGACTGTAGGACTGGTCACAAAGTCTTACAGATGGGCTATTATTGGCCCACCATTTTTAAGGATGCCAAGAAGTTTGTCTAGGCATGTGATAGTTTCAAGAGAATGGGACGCCCTGGGCAGTCTAATGAGATGCCCTTCCATATTTAGTTATTGAACCTTTTGAATGATGGGTGTTAGATTTCATTGGTTCAATAAACCCATCATCTAATCAAAAGACATATATACTAGTCGCAACAGAATATGTGACTAAATGGTGGGAGGCGAAAGCATTACCAAGGGCAACAGAGGACTCAACAATCCACTTCCTTTTCCAACTTTTCATGCAATATGGCTTGCCTAGAGAAATAATCATGGATGGAGGGCCACAATTTGTAGGCCATAAGATTGTTGTGACATTAAAAAGTCATCATATCATGCTCAAAATCCCAACTCCATACCACCCATAGGCAAATGACCAGGTAGAAAGTACCAATAAAGTAATTGAGGCAATACTCACAAAGACAGTTGCATCACATAGATGTGACTAGGCTACTCGATTGCCAGAAGCCCGATGGGCATACCACACGACATGGAGAAATGCCACGGGATATTCCCCATATCAGCTAGTGTTTGGCAAAAACCTATCTTCCAAATCGAATTTGAAATTCAGACATTGAGGATAGCTCAGGAAGTAGGTTTGGACTTAAATGAAGAAAAAATTAATAGGCTACATCAAATCAATGAATTAGATGAAATATGGCTATCAGCTCTTCAGCATACTGCATTGATCCAACAACAAAGAGTGAAATGGCATGATGCCCTTATAAAGAAGAAGACCTTCTACAAAGGTGATTGGGCACTTCTGTATGATTCTAGGTTCTAGGATTTCCTGGGAAAACTCTAGACTATATGGTTAGGCTCCTATGAGATACAAGACGTGCATGATAATGGCACCCTCACATTAGCCACCATTGATGGGTCTGGCTACTCGTTTAAAGCGAATGGACATCGAGTATGCCTTTATCACAAATCGCTTACTAGGGAGTCCTTTTGCCAACAGTTATGGGAAGATTCCACTATACAAATTCTTGTTGAGGAGAGCAACCCGTCCACAGCATCGATCCAGTGAAGAATTTATTTGTTTTTAAAATTTGTACATAAATTTCCCTTTCTATTTGATTGAATTTTCTTGTATAATAAATTGTATATACGTTTGTTTTTTCTATTTTTCCTTTGTTGTTCCCTCTAAGGAATAGCTGCTATTCCCTCTACGGAACAACTGTTGTTCCCTCTAAGGAACAACCATTGTTCCCTCTTAGGAACATAAATTTTTGTGTGAAATTCTTTTCCTTCTTACTATTCCCTTTAAGAAATAGCTGATGTTCCCTCTAAGGAACATCCGTTGTTCCCTCTAAGGAACAACAATCTTGTGTGCAATTTTTCTTCTTGTTGTTCCCTTTAAGGAATAGTTGTTGTTCCCTCTAAGGAACAGTCGATGTTCCCTCTACAGAACAACAATTTTGTGTGCAATTTTTTCCTTTTTTCTTACTGTTCCCTCTAAGGAACAACAATTTCTTGTGAAATTTTTTTCTTTTTTCTTGTTGTTACCTACAAGGAATAGATGATGTTCCCTCTAAGGAACAGTCATTGTTCCCTCTAAGGAACAACAATTTCGTGTGAATTTTTTTTCTTTTTCTTCTTGTTGTTCCCTACAAGGAACAGTCATTGTTCCCTCTAAGGAATAGCAGTTTCGGTGTGCATTTTGTCTTGTTGTTCCCTACAGGGAACAAATGTTGTTCCCTCTAAGGAATGATAATTTTTGTGTGCATTTTCTTCATTGTTCCCTACAGGGAACAATTGTTGTTCCCTATAGGGAACAACAATTTTTTAGCGTGTATTTCCCTTGCTATTCCCTACAAGGAATAGTTGTTGTTCCCTCTAAGGAACAATAATTTTTGTATGTATTTTATTTGTTGTTCCCTGCAGGAAACAGTCACTGTTCCCTCTAAGGAACAACACCTATTTTGCTTGTCTTTCCTTACTATTCCCTATAAGGAACAACACCTTTTGTGTGAGGTTTTATTTTTGGAAATAGGACTTTGTGAATATTTGTTTGAGAACACCCTTTGTTTCCTTTGCTCACTCTTTATGATTCTCTATAGGGCACAAGTGTACAAATATATATGTAAGGATACAAATATGAAGTTTACTGGAACAAGAAAATATATTGAATATTATCATCTTTTACAAGATTGTTTTATATTGATCGAAAAAGAAAGGACACAACCATCTATATCACTTCACTATCCTCATTTCCACTATAAGTTGAATTGACTAATTATTTGTACCATGTTGGTTCTCCCCTAACCGCTATAATTCTCTTTGTTCATTATCATCAAATAAGGTTAAGGGCATAATTTTTTTCTATTGATATGTTCAAACTTCTTCTGTCATCCCTACCCCTAAGGAGTGTTGAGCCACCCTCTATATATAAATAGGAATTGTTATTCAAAAAAATAAATAAATAAATAAATAGAAACATATACATATGTTTACTAACAATTCTATGATTTTTACAGATGGAGGATAGGGGGTCTTATCATGAGCCAGCCTACCATGATCATAAGAAAGTAGCAAAGTGGCATTCCCACTATGGCCACCACACCAGGGATATGATCCAATGGATGCATAAAGAAATAAAGTCCTTGGAACAAGAGGTCTCATTACAAGCTGGCCTGCCCACCTTTCGCTCCTTCCTAGTGAATGGCAATGTGTTCATCTGGTTACTGTACCGACACATTGGTCTCTACTTTGATATCATAATCCACTTCCCCAATTATACATAGAGGACCATGGTTCCAAAGGGTTAAAAAGCAATGTTGTCGAGGCCATAGACACCTACAGGCAACAGAATCTCTGCTGATGGTATTGAAGTCGTATTTTCAACATCAATAGTTATTATAATTCCCTTTTCTTATTTTTTTATCTTTACTACAGAGAGATTATGCTCCTAATTAATTTTGAACCTTTATGCACGTGATATCTTTAAAAAATCAACCATAATAGTTTTAAGTGGAATAATGACGGTGAAGTATTTTTCCTGGGTCAGTTTTCTTGTTTCCTTTTCGAATCACCTCACAGCATCTCCTTACTTATTGATAATTCTCATTATATGCATTGATTTCAGCACTCCAATATCTTTTGGGATCCTTTCATTAATATGTGTACCTTGCCACTTTCATCATCCCTATACTTCACCGCCAGCACATTATCCATTCACTCATTCAGTTGAAGGTGACCTATTATTCCGAAGGGGGGTGAGGAGCAACATCCAATGTACTTATGCATGCGTTTCAGCTCTTTATTTGATCTTGCAGGGAAATACAACATTTCATGATCTCAAAGCATGTGGTATAATAACAAGTCCTAGATAACGGTATTTATGCTTGTAAAGTATCATCCAATATAACCGTTATAACAACTTGTTGTTCCATCACTCGACTCTTTTTATTGTTGTGCTATCTCTGCGACACTAACCATTTGTAGAATTCTAGTATGGGAGGAAGAACAATGCACAGGGACATGCTAATGTTGGCTATTTCTTATGCAGCAAAAGAAATTTTATCCTGAGCTGGGTGGATAGCATACTTTACATGATTTCAGCCACCCAATGAAGAAATTGCCATTGAATTCCTATGAAATTTATAGAATGGACAATCCACGGTAAGAGGCAGACAAATCATAGTATTAGACACTGTGATAGTAGAAGTATCCAGGTTTCTAGCTAAAGGACCCATACGGGCTAATAAATGATTGAAGTTGCATGATGCCATCGAAGCCTTTAAGGACGAAGGACAAGATCTCATCAAAAAAGGCAAAGGCATTCAACCATCTTTGCCTAGAGAACCATGGGGAGAATTAGCAAGGATCATCTAGAATTACATCACATGCGATGGGCACAAAGACATGGTAAGGTCGCGTCAACTCAAACTCTTAGCAGTTCTAAAACAAAAATGATCTCTAAATTTACCTGCATTATTGAAATTTTTATTTCATGACACTGTCGAGAGGCTAAGACGGTTTCGACATATAGAAACCGTAGTAAGCCACCACTATTTGATTAGGCTGATAGTTAGCTACAACCTCACCTAGCAGTAATCAAGCTGGGAGGAACTAATATTTGCTCTCAAAGGAGGTTTGGTTCTGCCTGCACCTAACCCTGTTCCGAAAAGGAAGAGGACTACCCTTGTAGCAAACATTCCCCAAAAGCTCAAACATTCCACCAGGCTGAGGATAAACAGGAGTGGCTGAAAATCCCCAGGGAAGTATCAGCCAGCCCATAGAACTATCCATCCTAGGAAGAGAGAAATTATTGCAGTTAAAAGGACGGGATGACCCTGAATTAGACCATGAGGAAGAAACACGGCATTCTGGAGATGAGGAAAGAAATGAATCAGGACTCCCCTCAACACCAAATAAAAGTCCCCCAAGAGATTTATTGCACGATATCGAATTGGCCCAGATCCTAGCCAATATGAATGATTTCATATAGCCCAAAATCCCGCTTAATTTTAATTTGGTAGCAACTCAACCTATGGAGAACTCTGGCCATGATAGAGTTCCATCAGAAAATGCAAGCTGCGAAGCAGAAATAGGCATAGAGGCCATTGAAGAAGAGGTGAACCAACCTGGTGACACACCTCTAGGAGAACCCAGCTAGGTAGGCCTAAACACGGAGATTACAAGCCAAATAGAAGGAGTAGAAATAAACCAGGAAGATGACTACCAATTTGGGGACAAGGTTCTTTTAGAACAGAGTCAGGATGAGTGACCAGGCTCATTAGGAGCAAAGACTATTAACAAAATAGTTTCTCCTCTGAAAAATTATAGAGCCAAAATTAAAAAGCTTTGGAAGGAATAGCAGAGGCTTCAGAAAATGGTAAAAAGGCCCAGGAGAAAGATAAAAGAAATATCAACGGGGAAGGTTCCAAAAAAAACCCCGGAGACACTAAATGTGGTAGTTCAAACTAAATTATATGAAAGGAGAGCTATAGGGACTCAAACTGATCCCATACTCACTCAACCTATTAAGGAACAACATGAAATTCTTACAGAAGTAGCTACCCAAACGGAGGTTGTACCCTCTTATAACATAGCTATTCAGACAGAGATGGTACTCTCCTACAGCATGGCCACCCAGACGGAGGTTTGGACCTCCCATAATAGAGAAACACAGATAGTAGGCATTCCTTCTCATAACAGAAGTACTTAGACAACCATTTAAGCCAAAGATGTCCGGATACGCAATGACCCCAGTATATTGAATCTTCAAGAAGATTTAGCACAGGCTCGGCTTGCCATAGAATGGCTTGAAAAAGAAACTATCTCCCAACAAAAATACCAAGAATTGTAGAGGAAGCTTTGCGACATGAATACATGAGAGAGTGAGACCTTCGACAAATATCAAAAAGAAGAGAAAATTGAGAAAATGAAGTTCAGATTAGAGAAGGTCATGAGTCAAATGGACATTATCTGCTCATTATACACTGATGTCTTGGCATGAAGATCTCCTACCAATAATTATGCCTTATTTTTGTTAAAACGATACTCGCTGTTAAAAATTAAAGCCGTGAGAGCTAGAAAACCCATCGAATTAAAAAATATTAAAGATTTTATAAATTATTGCAAACAGCATGGGGTAAAAGTTCAAAAGTTTCTTTGTGAATTTTACCTACAAAATTTTGTATTAGAGGAAGAGGTGGAAAAGAACCCCAACGCTTTTGTGGGGGATGTTCAATTCCAAGCCTTTATCTCATTTGCTATCAATTAACTGAAATGGTTCAAGGCTCATAATGCATTCCAAATACAATAGCATGGGTTGGATCTTTGGGTTTGAAGTGAACCCAAGCACCCTTTACAAATGCTGGCCAATCACAAGAGTTTGATGACAAGGGAAGGAGTGATCAAAATTTTGGGGCCTATTCAGAAAGTGATTGTACAAAAGGGAGTAGAATACTTCCTCTCCATTCAGAAAAGCTCCTTGGTTGTAGCCAAGCTCAGGTGGACAATCTCCACTAGTAATGTATAGAATAGAGAGCCATTTAATTATAAAAAATTTAAGCTATCTGCAAACCATTTTGTCACATATAACAATCTCATTTTGAGAGAAGGTCATTATTGGGTAGGATGCCGGTTCTGTAGCCCTATCATTTGGTATCTTGCTGAAGGTTATCGAGCTATATACGAATTTCCTGAAGGATAGATAGGGCCCATATTTGAGCTCTTGGCCAAGAACCATGGTTTTGGACCACTTTACGACATTCCTTCTCCATCTTATTCTTTAACTGCTCTGCATATGAATTACTTGCCTTTCATTAGGACATGAAACAAGGTAAGTAGGGGAGTATGTTGAGTCATGAAATGTGTATGTAGTTACTATTAATCTCATCATCCTTTTCTTTTATTCTTATCTTTTCTATATCGTAATATGTTAATATATTAAGGAATTATAGTAAGAAATGAAGGAATTATCTGCAGTTACGATTTAGCTAATTATTACCCCTCTTTATGCAGGAAAACAACAAAAGTTACATTTGTTGTTCCCTAATGAAGGAACATCAAAAATCAACAAGCCAAGGAGGAACGCGATGGTTGTGGTTAAGGCTGAAGATGAATCAGGTGGATCAATGCGAGAAAGGAAAGGATGTCTGAAGTTGGAAATTGGTTGTGAATCCCTCAGGATCGGTAGATCCTGAGAGATCGCATTTACCATTTATATTTTACCCTCTTCCATTATAAAACGAGACGATTATAAAAAGAAAGGAAAAATATTTGTTGTTATTGAATTTGTAGCTTTAATTACAGACTCTCGATGTTGAGAGAACACAGTTATATTGTAATTCTACTTAGATTCGATGATTAATATATAAGCGAAGTTGTTCCCTCGAGCTATCTAAAGTAACTTAGCAGTGTTCGTTGGTGGCTAAGGCCTCGGTCTCTGGTGGATTCAACTGCTTTCTTTGTGTCATACATTTCCAATTCTCACAAGTGTGATGGTTTGATAGTATTCTTGCTTTCTGTGATTTTATCTCCTCCATTATTTATTGTTTTCTTGTGTTGACAGAATATCTCTACTTTATACGACTTACAACATTGTCATTTAATTTAGTTCATCTTCATTTCAGATTGAGTTACTTAGATAAATATTCATCCTGATTTAATCAACTATAAAGAGTTTAACTATCGCTATCAGACTCTCAGATTGATATCAATGTTGTTTGGATTATTTACTGGAGATTGGGTTTGATTTAGATTAAATGTGTTAAGAAGAAATGAGTTATTTCTACTATACTCTTAGATGATGCCATTGCTAGTCAAATTGCTTGAGTAAGGATTGATTACAATTTCAGTAGAAGTTTGAGTCTTGAAGTTCAGTTGTTATATTCCCTTTAATGATTGCTATTGGAATTTATTAGATGCATTTGTTTACTCTTGTATTTAAAGACCTATATTGCAATTTAGGAAACATTACTCTCTGAATTAATAGTAGCCACATACTGTGTACACTCTTGAAATAAGAGGACTTTCCCGGGTTGATAATTAATGTGGGATAATTAGGATTTTTAAAAGGCACCTTTTATCAGTCAACACCTTGGTTTATGAATGAGACATGCTTGCATGACCTTGTTTTCCAGTCCTTTGATCTCAGCGTCCATAAACATGCTTTTCTTCCTCAATCGTATCCAATCTTCTTTGATTTTGTGAAGCCTAAGGTTCCATCATTGAATGGCTTCCTGAATATTTTCATGGTTGTCCTCACGTAGTTGTGTGATTCCTTCGTCCTGGTCTTCACACGCTATCATAATTGCGAGGGCTATTACATGTGGGTTCCTTTTGGTATTCCCTTCATAAATCTCGGGTTCTACTTTTTTTCGCACCTTTGGACTCATTTATATAGTTAGGTTTTTGCACATGGTCTTATAGGCCCACCGAACTACTGGCACGCGCAGGTCCCAGTTAGCTCATCTCAACTGGTAAACCTTGTTCAGTACTTTGCACACCCTATGGAATGCTTCGTTGTGGAGAATTAGTAATGCACGCCACCTTTCCTGTTTTTGTGGTTTGTTCTAATTCTCTAGGCTGGGGTTGGTGTGTGCTTATGTGGACTGTACAGCATATGTCTGTACCCATCGAGAAAGGTGCGTGTGTAAGTTGTTCCACCCCATCTAATCAGATTTCATTAGAAGATGGGGTTTTCCAAAATGTAGGCACATCATCCTTCTACATTTGTGCCAGTCTTCAACAGTTCCTTGATGCACACCCCACCATCGTGCAGGTGTTCCGCACAGTGCCCACTTCAGTGCATCGAACCGCTGCTACTCTAGTACTGCACTTTCGAAGTTTCTCATAAATTCATCCACCACTAACAATCCATTGTATGTCAGTAGCTCCCTTGCCTCTTCTGTTACGCAATGTAATGACCTAATCATCATGTTACAGTTCAGTGTTGTTACTTCATGCAACCGATTCTACCACCACTCTATCTCTTCGTCTGAATCTGAAGTGCAGGAGCCTTCACGCTCCCACGAAATCCTTCCATCTATAGTCGGATTCACCCAATCCTCTCCTTGTGTAGTTATCTTGTACATATAGTCAAGATCATTGTCATTATCATCGTTGCACATTGGTTCAGTTTATTGTGCTCCTTCGACTGGATTCAGTGGTATTACTATGCATAGTGACTTTTCCTCAGAGGTCATTTTGCACTTCTTCAGATTTATGACTCCATTCATCTCAATAGCCCAATCTATTCCTAGTAGCGTGGGATAGGGATTGTTGTCATCAACAATCTCTATCACTTCAAAATCTGCCAGAGCACTCACACCTTCAATATCAACTATCACCCCTTGCAATCTTCACATGGGAAAAATCTTCTGTTGGTTCGCCATTTGTAACTAAATAGGGGACCATTACAATGCAAGTCTACCCATGCATTCCCACATTTTCTTTGGTAGTAAATTCACATCCGAACCTAGATTCAGGATTACCCAATCCATTTCATACTCACCTATTTGCGTAGTCAACCTCATCTCCCTTCCTATCTGCAATGCATGCTTTCCAAGTTTTTAGACCATGCACAGTTCTCCTGACCCCGCACACCTAGTGATAAGTTCTTGTAGCCCATTGACTGCCTTGCTGTCGTGCAACAGTTTCATGCATGTCTCCTGGAAGGTAGTGAGCATGGAGGATCCATACCTGATAGTGGAGGCCTCCATGAAGCTCTTCTTGTCTTCCATGAATGTTTCCTTTGTGTGTTCTAAATCAAACTCGGGTTCCTTTGTTGGAGCCTTGTGAACCCACATGCTTTCTTCTGGTTTCTTCCCTTTATCATCTCCCATTGTCATATCACTGTTGATCATCATGTTTACATTTGGGTCTTCTTCACGTGGTTCAGACCTCATCATTTGTAAATTCTGGGTCGGAGGGGGTTGGAGTATCCCTTTTTCGAGCATCTTCACTATCAGTGAAGGGCAATCTTCTACCTCATGATAAAACTGAGTACAGTACCAACATAATATCCTAGTCGATTCATACAATTGCGGGCATAATTCCCTAGCGCTCCATAATTGTAACAGATTATTTGTCTGTGACCCCTTCCTGGCCCCATTCCACTTTGACCCTGACCGCGCCCCAGAAACCTAGCACATGCCATCCCTGTATTTGGGTCAATGGTTTGATTTTTGGCCTACACCCTATAGGTAAGAGTCGGATCCATCATTAGTTCATAGATTTATCATGTGCATTCGTCATGGCCTACAGACCTGCAGAAATTACAAAACAACTGCTAGGACATTTGCATATACTTCTGCAACAGATGACAATTATCTGTGGTATGTTTTCCTCCTATTTGGTAGATCGTGCACCATAATGAAAATGCCACACTTGGCCCTTCCCGTGCCTCCAGTCTTAATGGCATTGGCCCTCCTCCTGCTAAGTAGTTTACGAACACTGGACAATGATCTTTGTCATGGCCCTGGCCCTTGCATTTTATGCAGAGTACTTCCTCGCACGCCTCTGACCAAGGTGCCCTATCCTATTTCAAACCCTGCATTTCCAGACACAGATTCTATAGCTACACGTGGATCTGTTGCATTCTCAATCCAAGGTCTTGTACAGGGGTCTCATGCGACCTCCTTGCCATCTCCAATGCTTTGGCCTAGGTGGAAAGTTTTTGTTGTGACATCGTTGTCCTTAAGTGTGGTGTAAGTGAGGTCACAAACCATGTGCAATGTTGTGCATCCATTAACATCATGTTGGCTTCACAGATCATACTTTTCATCCTTTGGTCCAAATCCCAAGGGTTCTCACCCAGTAGCATCATGATCTCTTTAAACTCGATGATTGATTGTGTCTCTGATTTTGGCCTGCTAAATTCCCTGTTCAACGTGATCGAGATCTCTGCAATTCCTGTGTTTGGGTGGTCATTAGAATTCTTGATATACCACTTTATTGCACAATCCTGTAGTGCACTCACCAGCATAGCCTTTTTAATATTATCATCCACGACACCCTGTGCTTCCCATACTGCTCTTACCACAAACCAAAATTGGTCCGGATCTTCATTCCCTACTCCTCTGAATACTAGTAGTTTGATCGTGCTCGCCATACTGAACTTTGGATGTGGTGGAGGTGGAGTGCGTGGAGATGGAGGTGATGGGGGTGAAGTGGGTGTCGGTGTGGGTGGAGGTGGTAAACGCAGAATTCACTGCCTTATCAAACTGATAGCGCTTCTCAGAGAAACATTCACAAGCTCATCCTCTCTCTCCCACGAGGGTGAAATTAAGGGACTGTTTTCTAATTCTTCACTACTTCTGCTTCTATAGATCTTTCTGCTCCATGTAGTCCCAAACATTAATTTATTCACATAACCCACTTTTCACACAATAGCATCTTAATCCAAGTGTTCAAATATTTAATGTACTTACCTTGCCATCCCTTGACAAAATGTCGCTCTTCCTCACTGTAGTTGACGATCGTGTCTACTGTGAACTTAATGATAAATCCTCCTATTATTTGATCGAGCCAGTCATCCACAGCTCATGCTATCTTATATTCTGAGGCTTCTAGTCTGTGCAATTGTTTCATAGTCCACACTATTGGTTCATCGAGCTTGCACCTTCCATGGCTGTATGCTAACATTGTGATCCACTCATAAAACTCAAATGGAAAACATGCAAAGAAAATTTCATGGATTTCAGTATACAAGTAGCGATCCAAACACTTCTCCTTAGATACCAGCAGATTTCTATTTTCCTGTGTCGCGAACTCGTGAATCTTCTTGCCGAACCACTCTTCAATTTCTTTCTTTGTAGGGTACTAGTGGCATGACATCATACATCCTTTATGCAGATCTCGGTCCTGGCAATGAAACCATTTGTTGGCTTAGTGGGGCCTGACCTAGGTTCAGAGATGATCTAGCTAAGCAAATCCTGGTACTACTAGCCCTTTTAGCAACAGTATATGGAGCGCGGATTGAGATCTCACCCGAAGTGGTATGGGAGGGTGCTAGAACTAGGTTTCTACACCCTTGGGATGTCTGATGGGTTTCTGGAGGTCCGCGGTCTGACCTATCGCTGCCCAGACTTGTGATCCCTTCGCGACCTGCGGTGCAGCTTCTGTGCAGCCGTAGTTGGGGTGTGACCCATATAATCCCCAAATTCCTTACTATTTAAATGATTAATTAACTTGTGTGTGTGAGATTTATTGTTATTACAACATAATCAACAATCATATCAGTGCACGCAATACATAAATGAGTATAAACATAAAGAAGATAATGCACAACAATTACACAGAATTAGGATAAACTTCTCTTTATTAGCCTTTTATCACTATTACAAACTCGACTCTGCCCTGTGCACTCAGCTATAGGGGTTCGTGCACTTAGTTGCAAATGCTACTAGGCCTCTGTGCACTCAGTTGCAGAGCCTCTTCCTACTACTACATTCCAAGACACTTAAAATTCTACTCTAAGCTCGAACCATCCCTTTGCTATTCTCTCTATCCATCACTATCTTTACAACTTAGATCCTCACTCTATTTATACAATCCCATGGTCCGCAGACCATGGGTAGGCCGACTTTACACTATTTTACAATACAATGTTTAGGGCAAACAAGCCTATGACTCAATTGTACACTTCACACTCTGTGCCGCGCAAGTCGCAAGTTTACAACATCTTTGACCAAAACTGGGCTTTGAGCCCCAAACCTTTTTGTGGGGTTATCCATGGCCACCATAGAATATATATATATATTATATATATATATATATCTATATATATAATATATATAATATATATATATATATAATATATATATATATATATATTATATATATATATATTATATATATATATATTATATATATATATGCATGTTAAATCTCAAGAGAGATAACCCAAATTCTCTAAGTGTTGAGAAAGTTCACTCCCTATTGATGTGTGTGTGTTGACAACCACATATATCTTTCTAAGTTCCAAAGGTGTATCAAAAGGGTCACTTCTAATATATGATGGGAAATTTTTTTGTCTCACCATAGTGTGAACACTTTGTAATAAGGTCAAGGTAATGGAGCAACTTAGGGTGAGAGATGTCTACATGATATCAAGATGACATCATCTTGGTGTACAAATTCTCACTATAGATCACATGATAATGCAATAAACTAAAGGAAAATAATTGATCTACTTCTACAAACAAACTTGTGGAAGCTTAATCAATTTTAATTAAGATCAAATAGAACACATATAACAAAGAATTAGAATTCAATCACACATGAACATAGAATAATACTCTGAGGAAAGCCTCAGCTAAAAACCTCGCTATTTGTATTATCATACAAGTGGAAATATCTCTAGATTACACAAAGCTTTATCTCACAAGCTATCTAGCTCTCAGTACGATCCCTCAATGTTTCTCATAGACTGAATAGACACAACATATGCCTTCCTTCATTCCTCCAAGCCTCCTATTGCATTGTGCAATTTCTCCTAGGTCCTCTGGCTACCACTTGTGTGAATTCACCTCTGACAAAACTCACCAAACTCAGAAATAACTGCGCAATCCTCAAGGAATGAATTCCTTCTGCATGTAAGAGATATCCTCACAGGAATATTCCTACAACTAATAGTACATTTTCCCATCCTCTGATCTAAATTGGGTCTTTGACTGAATTGACATGCATGAGTTATTTATGAGAGAATATTTATTTATCTTAAGTACACTAGTTACATGCATGCATGCATTAACTAACTGAACTCACGATTAGTTCCACAAACTATTAGAACTAATCTAACTAGACTTAACTCAGTTAAATGAGCTAACTAACTACAACTCAAAGTACAACTCATCTTGATCTCCTTAATTAAGGGATAACTTCCTCAATCAAAGGGATAATTGTTGCATGTCTTCACATAGACTTCATGTTTGATTTTCTCCAACTAATTAACTCAAGATGAATTAAGTAATTATTTTTCAAACATCTGCTAAGATCAAATTAGAAGTTTAATTCTCAATTTTAGTTCAGGGACTAACTAAAATTGGAATGTATCCCAAAATTCTATTTATAGAAATGTTATTTTTAGCACTTCTATATTTAGCATTTCTTGTTACTATTTTCAACACTTAGAACTTGGTCCTTGAAAATGTATCAGAGGGGTTTCGAAGGAGTTTAAAAGGGGGCAATGTGAGATTAATGAGAGAGACAAGAATATTTTACTAGAATTTAACTTTGAAGCCTGTCATCTCAAGACCTTGAGGTGGTAAGTGTTACTCACAATATGGAAATTGACCCAAAGGGCCATTGAGTGATATATCATGGAATGGTTGTGGAACAAGCCGATGGGATTTGAAGAAGGTTAATGATGTGGCAATGGAACTCAGGAAAATGCAGTGATATCAATCCCCTCAGAGGGTGGATGGTCTTCATGTCGGCTCCGCATGGGGTCCACCTGGGTTCCATGTGGCAACACAATCTTGACTTGGCTAGAGTTTAATGACATGGCTCTAAATAAACATATCTTGTGAATTGGGAGCCAGTTTTTGAAAAATTGTATATTTCCATAAATCTCTCAATAGGTTAGACACAATGGTGGTTTTAGTTTTAATTTTGAGGAGATTAAATTTTGAGGAATTTTTAAGACCACATTTTCATGACTAGACTTTAGAGGTTAGGTAAATGATAACAACACCTTCATCTACCCTTAGGATGGTCTATGGGGTGGATGGGGGTGTTACACTCTATTAGTGGGTTTTAATTTTTCATAATGATGATGCCTAGAAGAAATCCTCGATTTCCTTGAACCCTTATCATATTCCCCCCTAATCTATGAGTCATTTTCCTGTTCCCATTGAGAATTAGAGCCCTGGTCTATTCTCAACTCTAATTTGTTTAGGTTTTGGAAAACATGGGTATTAATTTATTGTTGTTCTCTTATCATCTACTCATTATCATCTTTGCAGCTAAGCACCTCCATTTTGAGGTTCCTTACAGTTTCAACTAGATATCTATCATATCATTTGTCCCTTCTACTCCTATTCAACTATGTTCTAGCATAACCAATGCTCAATTTTATGGTTTTTGCCTCTTCTTAATGGTTTTAGGACCCTTGAGTATCCCCGATACTTTTGGTCCTCATGTTGGTCATGCCTTTTAGGTCACATGTTACTTTATTTTGAAATTCTTAGGAAGTTTCCTACCTCAATCCAAAATTTTAACTTGGTAGGCATATTCCCCTCCTTGACAATTTTTTATTGACTACTTCAACACTCAAATTTAAGCTCTGGTTATTGATTTATGCCCTATTGAAGTGACTGTATAATCTATCCTTCAGTTCTGCTATTCCAATCAATCATAATTCCTTCACATCAACCTCATGGACCCAATCCAATTCACCTATAATTGGGCCATCTAACTATCTATAGAAATACAAAATCCCCCTATGCACTTACTATTTCCTTTGAGAAAGAATAACTAACTTCTTGTTCTTTCAAGCTTCTCCCCAATTCTCATTAGACCTAAATTTACACGTGTCATATCCATTAACATTTGGCATGCATGCGACATTCCCCTTCACATTTTTCAAGGGCCTTTGTTACTTTTTGGGTTAATTTTCAAAGTCGCCTTCAATTCCATTCATTGATGACATCGTCTCCCATGCCACATCATCTTAGCATCAAGATTTCCTTTCTTCACTTTGTTCCCACTATAATAAAAGGTGCCAACTTTTAAGGTTTGATACATGATGGCATCAATCCCTTATATTGTGTGCTCAAGGCAGATCCTACTAATGCATGTCATCACAACATCTAATTATCAAGTTTTGTCACATCGCATCTAGAATATATTTGGAAACCAAACTTATCAAAAGATAATCCAGAATGAAAGTGGATTAAAGAAACTTTCCATGATATTTTTCCACTCACAACCCTTATAGGGATAAAAGTTGGATAGGGGATAGTCATATTTTTATGATGTTTTTATTATCCATTTATTACTAGGTCAGTACCATGACTTATCGATAAAAAATACCCACAAAATCATAATGAAATTTATATGTAACTTACATTTCATATGGGATTTTTTCTAACTAATCAATTTATTTAAAAGGGGAAAAGTGCATAACTACTCTAGAGATAGATCTCAAACTCTCATTTGTGTATGCTACTATGAATATTCTAGAATATTCCATGGAGGTAAAATCCTTACCATCCACCTAATAGTTATTGATAATTAGATTAAACCCAAAAATACCTATTCCAAAATAGAAAAGTATATTGCAATAATTAATATTTAGTATTATATAGCTATTATTATTGATATTATTTATTTTACATGTTTTTTTCTAAATTATTTTTAAATTTCATAGTGTTGTTTTTAGCTTTTAGTTAAATCTCTCTATTAATAATATATTTTTGTATATGTGGATGGGGTGATTTTCAAGGATAAGTGGAGGGGGGAGTTGCTTCTGGACCACTTGGCCAAAGGACTAGGGGATGTGTAAGAACATTCCTATAGTGAATATGTTTATTTTATCCAAATACTTTGCATGTAGTATGTCATTCAAAACATTAACTCAATAAGCACCCTACACTCAGGCCTTTATTGCAATCTTTGCATAGAATATATCCATCGGGACTTCACTCATTTATCTGTAAACTACCATGGATATTCCACTAGATAGTTCGTGACAACAAATCTGATAATAATATATATTAAAATTCTAAATTTTTACACTACTATAGTTTTATTAAAATTCTAGATATGTAAATTTAACTGTAATTATTGCATGCATGTGAATGGAAAATAATAAAAAAAGTAGAGAACAATAAAATAAGCTCTCACACACACATAATACACAAGATATTATTTGGAAAAACCTTTTGGGAGAAAACCCAACTAGAAGATGAGTCCCTTCACTCCCTTTCGCTGTCTAGAAATATGGTTGCAAGTACAAAGAAGTAATGCCTGTGGCCCATGGGCTACTATGGTGTACAAAACCTATCTATGTGCTCTACCTCATATCTCTCCTAGATATATTTTCATATATATGGAACAAAATTCTCTCAAAATAATGGAATACCTCTTCCTCCTAGTGGCTCGGTTATAACACAACCTGATAGTCTACTAGTGGTTAAATTTGACTACATCAACTCTTAACTAGAGTTACAATATGGAATATTCTAGAGTATTTTACATCACAAACACATGGATAGCCCATTTTTCATGAATAATGATGGGTGACGTGGCATCCTCCCGAACTATAGGTGTGAAAATAGGAAGGTCAACTTTTGAGTGGCATTACTTTTGCATACAGACTATGATTGTCATGCTTCTTGCATCGTTGGAAATATCTTTATGTGTAGAACAACATGAAAAGGTGACGTGATAGAGCAACACATTTTTACCACAAAAAAGAATCGTTTGATGTCTCAAAAAGCTCTTGGAAGGTTTTAGACCCCATTTTGCTAAATTAGGTCCTACCGGTAAAAATGGTCCCGTGAGTTGATTCCTCCACTTTTTCCACTCCGAATTCATCAAGATGGATGACAACCAATATAATGATCCAATCTAGATCAAACCTCCCCATTTTAGGAGGCTTTTGGTCCCCAAAATATTTTACTAAATGAGGTGAGGAAATTTTTCCTCCATCTTCTCTCTGGTGTATAATTTAGCTTGGCCTAGAAGTTTTCCCTTCTCCCCAATTTCCCAAAGGTCATATTGCCCCTGTCTTGTAGTTATAGACCTCTTCTGCAAAACTATATCTTCTATCAACTATGCCTGAGAATTGGGTACCAAATCCTCCACTAAAGGTAGGATATGTTCCTCTTCCTGATCTAGCATGGAAGGCTCATAGAGATTCAAAATCTCCACATTCATAATCGAGTAAATGTGAATATATGGTGGTAAACTATGTTGATAGGCATTATCACCCACCTTTTCTACTATCTCAAAGGGACCATACCTGAGAGCCTTGATTTTCTTTCGAGGCCTCTACAAACTGTCCTTCTTCAACTGTATCCATTCTACGTCTCCCACCTTGAATGATTTCTCTATTTTTGTTGATCATATCTAGCCTTATACTTCTCCTCTGACTTCTGCAGTGTTACCTATACCTGTAGATGGATATGCATGATCTTATTTATAGATTTTTTATCCCTCAAACCATCTCTTGTAAGATCTTCCCTCACTCATACTTTCTTCCCATATGAAATATCCAAAGGTGAAGGTGGAAAATATACAAAACAAGTCTAAAATGGGGAATTTCCTTGAGAAGTTTGGGCTTCTCTGTTGTAAGAATGTTGTATATATACCATATTTTTCCCCAGGTCTTTAGCTACTTCTGATTGTATCCCCTCGGAGGATGCACCAAATTCTTGTTGACTACTTTTGTCTACCCATCTATATATGGATGGAATGTTGTAGATCTCTTCAACTTTGTGTTCATATTCTCCCACAGTGTAGTTCATAATGCACTCATAAATCTTGTATCCCTATCTAAAATGCTGCTCATTGGAATGCCAAAGTGCACCCAGACATGTCTAAAGAACAATTTTTCTGCTTCTTGCTCACCCATGGTATTTTTACAAGGCATCATAAAACACATCTTGTTGAACCTATCAACTACCATGAACACATAGTCATGTCTCTTTTTTGTTGTCAGTAAACCTCCCACAAAGTCCATGGAAATGCTTTCCCGAGGACAGGTAGGTATAGGTGAGGGATGATATAGACCCTATTTCTTATTGTTAGGCTTTCTAGTATAACAAAGCTTGCATCCTCTTATGAACCTAGCTACCTTCTCTTGCATCTTATGTAACACCCTCCTCCCACATCTACCCAAGCAACCAACCAACTAGGGTAAACATGCGATGAGAGGCCAATATGATATTATTCGACCTCCTAAGTCATGTTAAGGAAGTGGAATTGATGGAAACACACCATACAGACATTAATCATGAACTACATAAACCTTATAAACCAATCCTATACTTTAGATAGCTTTCCTTGGGGTCCCACTGAGATTTTGGACAATTTAAGGCTCAATCGCTCCCATGCTATAGGGATGAGTGTGACCAGCTACCTAAAGTCACTCTCACAGGCTTGCCTGTTAGTGACCAGAGACCAAACCTATAAGTGTTATGTGAGTGACTCCGAGATTTGAACCACTTTTTCAAGCCCATAACCCAGGTCATTTTCCATAATTGAATCATATTTTCAAATCAGTAATATAAAAAGGAAATGATAGTACTAAAGAAAATACTTTTTCAAGACCTTGACTAGACCCCTACTATCCATGACAAGCATTTCATCAAACATATTTCAAATGTGTAATCTACAGGTGTAATTAACCGTTCTGAGCATATGGTTCTCATAATTAGCTGAGAATCACTAAGAACCATTCATGCCTCAACACATCAACTGTAATTCCATCCATTAGGTCATAGATACATTGATAATTAAATTAAAAGTAAAAACATGATGAGAGCCACACATGGTTGTTTTCATAAAACACATACATAACCATCATAATAGCAGAATAAATACTCTTCAAGTACAACCATATAGACCACATACAATCCATCAAAATTATCATATAAATATAAGGAGAAATAACATTTCATTAATGATGCAAAATCCAAACCAGGGATGGGACTTCCATGTTCAAACCGATTGTAGAATGGCTGATCCAAATCTCTCTTCATCCATTCACCCTCGTTCCATATTCTAAGCATGAATGTGGGATCACATAAAACACATCAGTCAAAACTTTTCTAGGTTTTGCAGAGGTCATCCACCTCAACCCATCAAATAGTGATTCCACCTCATAGTTAGACAAAAACGATCATCAAATTGGTCTCCATCTAAACCTTCTAGGACTTCCATAGCTTCTATTCCAACCAAGGATTATAGGAATAGTAACTCAACCCACAACTGTTGTTGGGCTTCTAGAGCATTTTTCCAACCAACGCTTCCAGGACTAGTAACTCAACCCAAGCTATTACAGGGCTTCCAAAGTGTCTGTCGAACTAGGGCTTCCAGGAACTAATAACTCAACCCAAGCTAAGGAAACATTAGAACCAACCAAAAAACAAAAAAGAAAGTAAACCCACAATCAGCATGACTATCTAGGAAATGGAAAGGGTAGGAAATCCATTATCAATCTAGGAAATCCTCCATGCCAATGACACATCACAACCAAGAAACCATAGGCACGTGCCATGCATGCCAAAACCAGTGAAGGAAACATACATACAACTCGGTACCTACAAGAAAATATGATATAGTTGCTAATCTTGATGCCTTCTTGCACTTTCCTACTCTTCCTTTTCCTTCTTGCTCCAAAAATTCAAGTATGCCACACCCTCCAAGAGTGCTCCAAGAAAACTCTAAGTCTCCAAGAGTATGAGAGAGAGAGAGAGAGAATAATGTGAGAGCTCCAAAACTGAACAGACAAAATCTTACCAAGTGAACCTTAGAAGCCTTTTTATGAATGAGGTCTCTATTTTCTTCATTTTCCATTAGTTTCCTTCAATTTCCTCCTCACATGAAACATGTGACCTTTCACCTCCCTTTTCTCCTATCTTCCATTATTTTCATTATAAATGTGCCGAAAATGCCATTTTACCTTTCCAAAGCCTTCGCCATTTCCTTCGCCAATTTCCTTAGACATAAACAATCACAAGGGATCCCCATCACTATTACTTTTCCCAACATTCAACTTGGAATAAGTGTCCCATCATCAGTGGTTATTTTTTGGCCTTTATTTACTTTTATTACATGGAATTTTCACTAGAGTTATTATAGAACCCTCCCCGTTGGGGGAACACCATCCTTGGTATTTAATAACACCTATAACCACAAAATTGTTGTAAGAAAAATATATACTACTGATAGAGCTTTATAACTTATATTGATGTAGTATTTACAATGATCACCCTGCTGGAAAACAAACCAACATAACAACATAACAACGTGACATCATAACAACATGACATCATAACAACATACCGCATAGTGGAGACTTATAACATAACTTATGGTGGTATTTACATCCATATACATATGTACATAAACCAACATCATCAAAACATATACCAAAGCATATACCACAACATATACGAAAATCACACCAAAACACCAAGCCAAAATTGCTTTGCCTCACCTAGAAAACAAGGAAGGATACATATCCCACATCTGATCCACCATCTCCCATGTAGCTTCATCGAGCCCAAAGTGCTTCCATTACACCTTAACTTGCTCAATTTATTGGTTTTGGAGCATGAACACCTTTCTCTATGATATACACTGAGGCTCTAGCTACAATTCTCCATCTGGTTCCACCTACAATATAGACCAATCAATCACATGATCAACATCCTTAACATACTTCTTAAGAAAAGATGCGTGGAAAACATCATGGAATTTCAGTGTTGGAGATAGTGAAATTCGATAGGATACTTACCCAATCCTCTCAATGATATTGAAGGGTCTTAAAAAGAGTGGTGCCAACATGGCACATGATCCAATCCACAAGGAGCTCTTCTTTGGTATGATGCACAAGTACACCTGTTCCCCAACTTGGAACTCCTTTAACAACCTATTCTGATCTTTATAGATCTTTTGCCTATCCTGTGTTGCCTTTAGATTTTTCTTTATAACATGCATTTATTGTTCTATGTCTACCAACATATCTGGTCCAATCAACACCTTTCTAACCAGATCACTCCAACTTATGGGAGTGTTGCAACTCCACCCATAAAATGCCTCAAAAGGATTCATTCTCAATGATTCCTGATACCCATTGTTGTATGTGAACTCTAGCAAGGGGATAAACTCTTCCCATTTCCATTTTTGATGCATCATGTACATCCTCAACATGTCCTCCAATATTATATTGACCCTCTCTATCTGTCTGTCTATTTTTGGATTATAAGCTATACTGAAGGCCAACTATGTGTCCAAACCTACAAACAACTCCTTCCAAAACTTGGAAGTGAAATTCGCATCCCTGTCTAACAAAATCTTCTTTGGAACATTGCGCAATATGACCACGTCTTGGATGAATACCTGTGCTACATCGCTAGCTCAGAATGTAGACTTCACCAGAATAAAATGTGCAACCTTCATCAACCTATCCACAATAACCATAATGGAATCATGTTGTCTCACTATCTTCGAAAACACTATGATGAAATCCATGGAAATAACTTCCCATTTCCACTTTGGAACCACAATCATTTATAACAATCCATATGGATGTTTACATTCTACTTTCACTCACTGATAATCAAAACATCTAACCAAAAACTCTACTACATCCCTCTTCAAACTTGACCAATAATAATATCTCTTCACTGTAGTTAATATCTCCTGATAACCTAGGTGACCTGAAGAAGGATTCACATGAAACTCTCTCAAGGTCACCTTCTTGAGCTCATTGTTATCTAGTAAATATATCCTATCTTGGAACCTGACCAACCCATCTACTCTAAGACAATAATACATATCCGGTGCACCTACACATGTACCTGCTCTTATACCTATACCTGTACTGCCACTTGTACCTGTACCACTACCTGTACATATACCTACATCCTATCGCATCCTATGCACAATCTCCATATACTTGACATCATGTTCACCTGCTTGCAAGATCCTATCCTATAAGTCGACCCATAGGAGCTCATAACTTCCAAGTGATTTACCTATACCCATTTTTTGAGAGAATTTTCCACCATGTTCTCTTTACCATACCTGGTCTCGAAATCAAACTCGCTGATCATGGCCAATCATCTAGCCTGCTTGGAATTCAGATTTGGTTGTCAAAAAAATACCTCAATCCAATATGATCACTCATAAGTGAAAATCCCATGCCAAGAAGATAGTGTCTCCACATATTCAATGCATGTATGATCACTTCTAACTCCAGATCATTTGTGGGATAGTCCTACTCATGTTCGTTTAATTTCTGGGACTCATAACATAACACTTTCCCATCCTGCATAAGGACTCCACCAAGTCCTCTCTTGCAAGCATCTGCGCATACCACAAATTCTTTGTCTGGATCAAAAATATGTAGCACTGGTACATGCATCAACAACTTCCTAAGTTTCTCAAATCTAGCCTCACACTCCTCAGTCCATTCAAACTTCTTACCTTTCCTTTGCAATGATTTGATAGGATAAACAATCAACAAGAAGTTCCTAATGAACCTCCCATAGTAGCTAGCCAAATCCATGAAAGATCTCATCTCATCCACACTCTTAGGAGCTACCTACTTCATGATGGCTCTTATCTTCTATGGATCCACTGCAATTCCCTCCTTGGAGACAACATGCCCCAATTAGTGTACCTCAGTCTAAAAGAAACTACACTTTTTGATCTTAGCATACAACTAATGCTCTCTCAACAACCTCAACACTGCTACTAAATGATCAGCATGTTCTTCCTCATTTTTAGAATATACCAGTATATCATCAATGAACACAATAAAAAACTTGTCCAAATATGGACGCAACACACTATTCATCAAGCACATGAATATAGTTGGAGCATTAGTTAAGACAAATTGAACAAAAACAAACTCATAATGGCCATACCTAGTCCAAAATGCAGTCTTGTAAATGTCCTCCTCTTTGATGCATACCTGATGGTATCCGGATCTCAGATCAATCTTCGAGAACAATTTCTCCCTTCAGTTGATTGAACAAGTCATCAATCCTTGGAAAAGGGTACCTATTTTTGATAGTCACTTTGTTCAACTTCCTATATTCAATTCATAATCTGAGTGTTCCATCTTTCTTATTTACGAATAATACTGGTGTGCCCCATGGTGATACACTTGGCTTAATGTATCCCTTGTCCAAAATTTCCTCCAGCTACAATTTTAACTCAACCAACTTAGGTGTGAGCATCTTGTAAGGTTTTTTTGATGTTGGAGCTACCGCTGGAACTAACTCAATAGAAAATTCTACCTCCCTGTGATGTGGAAAATATGTAATGTCCTCATGAAATACATCCTTGAACTGCTCTAAAACTGGTACCTACTCAAGATATCCTTATCCTTAAATTCCTTACCCTTATCACTAGAAATGTGAACTACAAATAACTTACACCCTTTCCTGTGGCTACTCTTTGCTTGCATAGTTGTCACCATCCTAACTGATGTAGCTTTCTTCTTACCTTTTAAGACTCTTGGTTCTCTATTTTCATCAACACACTCAATGGCTTTATCAGAACATTCTACCTTGGTTCTATGAAGATGCAACAGTCCATCCCAACAAAATTTTGTATGAACCCAATGGTAATACATTCAAATGTGTTGCGATAAACATACCATTCAAATAAAATGAGCTATCTCTTACCCAATGATGAACTTTCTTCTTTGCACCTATAGCCAACTGCACTAGCCAAGACTTTGCATGCAATTCCTTACTCAAACCACACTTTTCCGCCAAGTCAGGACTAACATAACTATAATTGGATCCAGGGTCAATCAAAATAGAAATAACTTGATCACAAAGCTTACCATCCATCTCAATGTTAGATTCTTGATGCTCTGACTATCTGTTATCCAATGTTGCATAGATACGCTGAATACCCTGACCAACATCCTCAATAGTATGTGCCTCCTGCGCACTGTATATATGAAGTTTACCACCTTGATTCTGTGGGATATATTTGTTGTGATAATATTTGGCACAAGTCCAACACTCTATAGTCTTCAAGCCTACACCCTTATTCTTCTCCTCAAATTGATGTCCTTGTCCTCTATCTAATGCATTGAACTTCTTATGTGGTGTGACATTCTCCTTGTTACCTGTATCTCGAGGCCTTTCTCTCTTTCTATCCCATTTTCCTTTGTTCTTATCATTACCTCTCCAGTCTAGCCTAATCTTAGTTCTGTGCTTCGATTGTTCATAGCAATGCCTTAGCTTCTCAATGGCGTCCTCCAAGGATTTAGGCTCATTGAGCTCAATTCTATCTTTAAATGCAATATGTTACCCACTAATGAACCTTTGAATCTTGACCTTTTCCTTTGTAAGATAAGGAACATACCTTAGTAACGCCAAGAACTTGTTAGTGTACTCATCATCTCTCATGGATCCCATCTTTAGCTCATAACATTCTTTTTCTTTGTCATCAAAGTATCTCTCTGAAAAATAATTCTTCTTGAATAGATGCTCAAACTCAATCCAAGTCAAATCCTCCTCATGAATGAACCTGACATTCTTCACATCTTCCCACCAAATATCTTCTTTACCTTTGAGATTGAATGTAGCCCCTCTAGCTTTCATGTCCTCTGAATAGTCATGCAACCTAAATAATTTCTGCATGTGAAGAAACGATGCCTCTGCATCGTATGGTTTCTTCATCTGTCCATCAAATTCTAGTGGCTTTTCTTTCATAAATTCATCCAGAAAGTATCCCCTATCATTCCTCCTGTAAGGATGATACTGATCGGAATCACGGTTCTTATATGAATAAAAACTAGAAACATACATGTGTCTATCCCTTCTCCTATCTGGGAATTGTGTCATATCTATCTTATTTGTGACCACCATGTGACCGACTACCATATGCCCCATTAGTTCTATCCTCCTACTCATAGTTGATCCGACACTGTCCCTGTCACTGGAAATCTGACAAACTCTGAAGTATTACTGCATTTACCTATGTTTGTTTCTCCTGTGCCTATGTGATTCTGTCATTATCTACCATACAACTCCTTATTTCTTCCTTTAAGCTTCTCAAGATAACTGCAAAATCGGAAGGGTTCCCAACACCCTACTTCTCTTCGGATTCATAGGAGAGTCTTTGTAGTCAACCATCTTGCTAGCCATTTGATATTTCTTCCTACAAGATATATCATGTCAGCTAAAACAAATCACAATAAGCCAATGTACCTTAGTATAGCTCGGGGAAGATACTTTCTCTGCAAGTTCAACAAATCAGCATGATACATGTATAACATAATCATGACAGCATATAGAAACATAAAACATAAGCATATGACCATGCAACCATCATTCTAGCTAGAGTCAAGTCATCAATACATTACCTCAACAACAACACACACCACAACCTCATGCATGCCAACCACCATAATTACATCACTATACACTTGACCACATATAACCATGAACATGCATATGTGATTCGTAACCATCCACACATATGCATAAACACATATGACCAAGCATGAATGAATAATATTTGAAATCAAACATGCAAGAATGATACACACAACCAAGCATACAAGAATATAACCAAGCATGCAAGAATATAACTGAGCATACTAAATAATACATGTAGGCGACATAAATCAACATGTAACTAGTCATACACTCGCAATGATGCATTCCACAATAACACCTCAAATTTCACATGATGACATCACTACAACCATGAAAAAAATCATGCAAATGCAACAAGCACATGGAATGCAAGTTTGAGATACACGCATGCATGACCAACACATAGCCCATCTAGTCGAAGGGGTGAACCATGCTTTGATATCACTTTGCAACACCCTCCTCCCACATCTACCCAAGCAACTGGATATTTGGGGTAAACATGCGATGAGAGGCCCACTATGATATGATTTTACCTCCTAAGTCATGTTAAGGAAGTGGAATCGACGAAAAAACACCATACAAACATTAATGATCAGCTACAAGAATCTCAGGAACCAATCCAATAATTTAGACACCTTTTCTTGGGGTCCCACTGAGCTTTTGGACAATTTAAGGCTTAGTTGATCCCATGGTATAGGCATGAGTGTGACCAAAAACCCAAAGTCGTTGTCCTAAGCTTGCCTACCAGCGACTAGAGACCAAAATTTTCAGTGCTATGCCAGTGACTTCGGGATTTGAGCCACTTTTTCAAGCCCAAAGCCCATGTCACTTCCCATAATTGAACCATCTCTTCAGATCAATAAAATAACATGGAAATGATAGTACTAAAGAAAATACTTGTTCAAGACCCTCACTGGACCCCTACTAACCATGACCGGTATTTCGTCAAACATATTACAAATGTGTAATATACAGGTGTAATTAATAGGTTGGAGTATAAGGGTCTCATACTTAGCTAAGAATCACTAAGAACCATTGATTTTTCAACACATTAACTTCCATTCCATCCATTATGTCATAGATACATTTATCATTCAATTATAAGTAAAAACATGATGAGAGCCACACATGGTTTTTGTCATAAAACATATAGATAACTAGCATAATAACACCTGAAATAATCATGAAGTACAGCCATATAGACCATATACGAACCCATCAAAATGTTCATAGAAATATAAGGAGAAATAACCTCTCATTAATGATGAAAAATACAAACCTGCGATGGTACTTCCATGTTCCACCCAACCATAGAATATCTAAGCCAAATCTCTCTTCAACCATTCACCCCTGCGCCATATGCCAAGCATGAATGTGGGATCTCATAGAACACATTAGTCAAAACTAATCTATGGCTTCTAGAGGCCATCCACCTCAACCCATTAAACAAGGATTCCACCTCACTGTCGGACATCACAAAACCATCATCAGATTGGTCTCCATCCAAGCCTTCCAAGGCTTCTAGAGTGTTTTTTCCAACCAAAGCTTCTAGGACTAGTAATTCAACCCATAGTTGTTGCCGAGCTTCTAGAGTGTTTTTCCAACCAAGGCTTCTAGGACAAGTAACTTAGCCCAAGTTGTTATAGGGCTTCCAAAGTGTCTGTCGAACTAGGTTTTCCAGGAACTATTAACTCAACCCAAGCTTAGGAAACATGAGAACCAACAAAAAACAAACAATGAAAGTAAACCCATAATCACCATGGCTATCTAGGAAATGGCAAGGATAGTCAATCCACTGTCAATCTAGGAAATCATCCATTGCCAATGACATATCACAACCAAGAAACCACATGCATGTGCCATGCATGCCAAAACTAGTGAAGGAAACATACATGTAACTTGGTACCTACAAGAAAATCTAATATAATTGTTGATCATGATGCCTTCTTTCTCTTTCCTTCTCTTCCTTTATCTTCTTTCTCCAAAAATCCAAGTATACCACACCCTCCAAGAGTGCTTCAAGAAAATGATAAGTATATAAGAGTATGAGAGAGAGAGAGGGAGAGAGAGAGAGAGAGAATAATAAGCGAGCTCCAAAACTGAACTAACAAAAGATTACGAACTTATCCTTATAAGACTTTTTGTGAATGAGGCCTCTATTTTCTTCATTTTCCATTATTTTCCTTCAATTTCTTCCTCACATGTAACTTGTGAACTTTCACCTCACTTTTCTCCTAATTTCCATCATTTTAATAAATAAATGTGCCAAAAATGCCATTTTACTTGTTGTTGCTCCTAGAGACAGTCTTGGATTGCTTACAAGACTAGTGCCTGGGTACGTGTAAATCGGTGCACCTGAAATGATTCTCGATCAGGAGGAGACACAAGTCGTATTCTATACATAGATATCAGAAATATGGTTCTTTCATTCCAATATACAAGTTGTATGTTTCAACATTTCTATAGACACATAGTTCCTAGAAATATAACAGAAATAGTGAAGGGAAAGCACTTCAAATACTTACAGTTTAATCATCTTTATAAGATAAATAAGAGGAGACAAAGAAAGGGGACAACTCAAGATATAGAGCTCAGAGTACCAAAAATTATACATATGAAATATAGAGCCTAAAACCATAATATTTACTATAATTATCTGAGTGACATGAAGATGTAATGGACAGAGAAGAAATGAATGATATGCTTTACACAATACAGTTTTGGAAATATAATTTCAACCCCTCACACAGCCATATGCATTAATAATTTAACGCAGATGAATCTGTAGACAAGTCTGAAATATCAGAGTATCTATTATTGCATGAATTCAAAGAGGAAAGCATACAATATGAATGAAACATAGTAAAAAACTATAATACATCAAAGGAGGAATCACCACTATTCCTGCAATATTCTACAAGATCTATGTGACTAAGTGATACAGTTTTCACAAACATATCCGACTTTCTTTCAAATTTCAGAACCCTTTTTTAGTGTTGGGACCTCCTATTTATAAGAAGATGGGGTGCTTTCAATCATGGTTTCATACATAAAATGTTGGGCTGAGTTTTTAGTTGTCAAGTCAGCTTTTTCTCTTGTCTAGGGGAGGTTCTGTATCCAAAAGCATTAAGAACAATAATAATGGCCTCACAAAGGAAGGCACATCCCAGAATCATGGAACAAGTGAGACATTAATGCAAAATCCCAACACCCCCTCCCTGTAATCACTTTTGTTTCATGGCTGCATTTAGTTCATGGCATATGCTCCTACGTTTCTCAGCTAACTATCATCATTTCATCTTTAAGACCTTTGGTGCGGACCTTGACAATGGGTTATGAAGAGCCACTTTTGGGGGGTGACCATACTTGGTTTTAAATGCTCCCTCTCTTGATTCACTGCTACATCTGCCTTCGAGACCAACATTGTCACTTTGGCCTTAAATGTTCTACTGAATCTGTCGATGCTCTACTCTGCCTAGTCTCAAAGGCTTGATCTCCTATATTTTCCTCTAAAGGTACTTTCAGTGCTGAGCTTGTCAATTTCTATCATAAAAACCTTTTGAGGATAGTTGGCACCCTGATCTGGCCTTAGGGTGCATTCTCAGTTTAAGAATAGAAGTCTTAAGGGGCACGATCATTCACTTCTTCATACAGGAGAAAGGGCACAAGCTTATAGCTCTGGAACAGGTGAATGGGAACCTTTGGATTTCCCCCTTAGCCTCTATTTTTAGAGCCCCTTTACTGAAATTCCTCATACAACTAGGGCTAGAACCAAAGGCCAATGTGTTTGGCTCTAAAGCTCTCAATAACTGCACAGGGGGGCTTTTTATTTATATTGCAGAAGTCCCTCATCAGTCGATTTTCCGGATCCAAACTCTTTATAAATCACATCTCATAACTTATCGCATCGAGGGAAGGAGTCCCTTTATCGCAATCGCACTGCACCGTTGTCTTAAGCATTTACCCCTTAACTATTGTGATCATCGATCTGTGGGGTGACATCATTACTGCCATGTGTCACCCTGTGAGTGGTGACATGTGTCACCCAGAAATGGTTCCATGTATCCCCCGAAAACACTGAAATCGGGTGACACGTGTCCTCTGCCACATCATTAATTGTACTACCATGTCACTAAGGACGTCAACTACCCTCTCAGCTCTGAAGACCAATAGCGTGCCGCCATGTGGCCTCTGCGAGGAGAGAGAATGTGACCTGTCGGGCCTTGGTTTTTTCATGAATTCCTTTGTTAGAGAATTTTCTGCCTTATGGACAATTTTGTATTAAATTGTGGAATCAACAGTTTCCATTGTTTCAGAGCTGCGACCCCCACTGATCACTGATCGTCGATGCCATGTGGAGGAGAGAGAAAGGGGAGGCCTGACCCTCGTTTTGTCGACCATTTCCTTTATATTTGAAAATCAGCTCTCCGTGGGACTTGTGACATAGGAATCATAAATCAATGGTTTTGCAGGTCTTTTTAAGTTGAAACCTCACTGAATTACTATTGCCACGAGGAGAAGAGAGAAATGGGGGGCCTGACCCTCGTTTTGTTGACCATTTCCTTTGTATTTGAAAATTAGCTCTCCCCAGGAATTTTTACATAGGCATCACAAATTGGTAGTTTTGCAGGTCTTTTTAAGTTGAAACTCCATCGAATCATTGATCACCGATGGAGGAGAGAGAAATGGGAGGCCCTACCCTTGGTTTTTTTCGTGATTTTCTTTCTTAACTATTTTCAACCCTTCCCTAGCGATGTGACAATATATCACAAATCGATGCCACCACATGTTTTGGAGTATGTCGTAACTAATGGACTACTAGATCTATGGGATGTGGGATGTGAAATTGGCGTTTGGAACTGTGACGTGCCGATAACCTTAGCGATGTGCCCCAAGGATCTTGTCGATGGCCGATTGCGATAAATTCTCTACTCAAACCCGCGGAATACCAATATGTGATATCGACGATTAACAAATCATTATTTCTCATTCCATTAGGGCTCTATACTCGTCTGAATGCCGATATGAGATGAGCCTCCTAGGTCCTGATTGTGATTTTTTCTCCATAATTTTCCTCAATAAGCTAGGTTTTTCAGGGGAAATATTCTATAGGCTCTAACTTTTGATCCGAGAACCATTTTTTGGACTTCTATATACCACCGAAAACATTTTTCCAGAATTATGCAATGGAGAGGATCTCATCAACCTCTGATAACTTATGTAGCTCAGGAAATGGCTTCAACTTCACTATTCTCATGCATCCTGGAATACTGATCATTTGCAAAGATGTGAGTGGGCAGTAAATGACAACATTACCTCTCCAAAGCCTTAGTCATTTCCTTTGCCAATTTCCTTAGCCATAAACAATCACAAGTGATCCCCATCACTAGGATTCTACCCAACATCCAACTTGGAATAAGTTTCCCATCATCTGTGGTTATTATTTTTCCTTTTTCTACTTTTATTACATGGAAATTTCACTAGGGTTGTTACATCTTGGGTCAATACACATACCTTTGCAAGTTAGCCATGGTCTTCCCTACACCAAAATTCCCTACAACCTTGTGTGAGTCTCTCTTATTAGATTCAATCACTCAGTTTTAGGAGCACATAATGTATCCAACCTGTAGAGTAACCCATCCTAGAGATGGTAGTCAACAATGTTGTCACCACCATGCACATGAATCTGACTCTACAACTGGTGATACACCTCCTTGAAGTTCTCATCTTATGATTATGGCTATTTATATGTATCATGTGTGAATGTCTCTCTATACATAAGAGTCCCCAAAGATGTGATCTTTGATGTGGGTGGCCTTGAATGCATGTCAAGCAACTTGTTTATGCTGCCCTTTGTTTCGAGAATATTTAGTGTTTCTACAAATGCCTAACCCTCTAGATCTAGTAGCTGATCTAGAAACAACAATCAAAGCAATCTTAATTTTTCCTATAAGCAACAAATAAGATAAGGGACAAAGAATCTACTTGTAACTTCCGCTTGTTCCTTATCTCCCTTGACCAATTTCGTTGCTCCTTCCCATACTTAAATTGCTTGAGAAGTACCTGCACAACTTACAAAAACAAAAACTCGTCAAAGCATAAAGATCTATTGTTCATAAATAGCATGGAATCGAAAGCATGATATACACATGAATGCATTTAACATTAACACAAGTATAAGGGAAAAATATCGAAAACTTTATTGATAAGAGGAAAGATTATAACCAATGCGAGTTCGATCCAGCGTCATACTTCCAATTCAATCCTGCTTCACCTCATGAAAAGCAAGACATTCCAACAATATCACAATACTCGTACTCAATCCTAATCTCATACCACCAACATCTCCTTGCAACTTAATATTTTTCAGCTCCCAGATCTCTTAAATGAATGATCTATTTATAAATGAGTGGAGGTTGTGTCATCAATGATGGTGATGAATTCCTTTCTATTTTTAAAACAATGTAAACTTTGAAACGGAAACTATAAACTCAAAACGGAAACTTTGGCCAAAAAACCCCATAAAAACATCAAAAACAGTGCTAAAAACGAAAAGTGTTGGTGCTAGAATAACACCTTTTTTTAGGGTAAATTTTCAACATGTTTTAAAAATGGCTATGAAAACCAATTTTTTGTGCAAAAATTGTCCAAATAACACCCTCAAAACGAACTGTCGATATTCGAATAACATTTTTTTTTCAATGGTAAATTTTGTGGAAAAAACACCCTCAAAACGAAAATTGTTGACGCTGAGATAACAAAAAAAAATTAAGAGCAAAATTTCAACATTTTGAAATAATGGCATAAAATATTTTATCATGACCCTGAAAAACATTAAAATTTAAAAAAAATATTGAAAACATAAAAT